>PVJC01034837.1:0-18590 GCA_004026665.1 Murina feae
TTAATCAGAGCTGAGCTGAGGGGCGCAGCTTCACTTTCGCTGCTGCCGCAATGGAAAGGGCTGTTTACTCAGGTCCGTGAGTGGCGGCCGCCATGTTGGCTGGGCTAATTTGCATACAGCCGCTCTGATTGGCTGGTGGGCGTGGCTTACCCTGTCTCGGAGAAACGGTTAATTTTAATATTTTGCTTTTATTAGTTTAGATTCTACTTGTATATACATAATTTGAACCACTTATATTATAAAGTGACATTTTTCCTGTTTTCAGGTATGCAATAATAAAAAAAACTGCCACTGTAACCCCAACTATTTGCCTCCAGATTGCCAAAGTGAAAAGGATGCATTTCCTGGTGGGAGTATTGACAGTGGCAATTTTCCACTTACTACACCAGCCCAAAGCCGTAATCTTGGTAAGTATTAATAGCAAATTGAAAACACAATTAAAACACACCTTACCTTGTTAAATTAAAGAAATAGATACTGTTTTGTCAATAAATTTATATTTAGATTATGATTGAACATCAAATAGTAAATAATATATAGCTACTAGTGGCCCATTGCAGGAAGATTCCTGCAAGAATAGGGCTTCCTGAGCCAGAGCGAAGCAGAGAAGGGAGCAAAGCCTGCCTCGGCTCCCATCTCTGCTGCCTTGGCTCCCTCCCATCTCTGCTGCTTCGTCTCCCTTCCTTCCTTCTCCCTCCTTTCTTCACCATCTCCACTGCCTCGGCTCCATTCCCTTCTCCACCACTTGGCTCCCTTCTGCAGCACTTGGCTTCTTTCTATGCTATCTTTAGTCTTCCCTCACCTGTGTGTGCAAATTTACCACCATCTTTGATGGGTTAATTTCCATATAGCCACTCTAATTGGCTGGTGGGCATGGCTTGGCTGATGGGCATGCCTTAGGTGTAATGGAGTGAGGGTTAATTTGCATATTACTCTTTAATTAGATTAGATCATTATTATTATTTTTATTGTCTAAAGTTTTATATATGTCTTCTTTTTCCCCAATTAACCTCCCCTCCCCCAGCCATTCCCACCTTGGGCAAGCCCCCACTGCCCCAGTGTCTGTGTCCATTGGTTATGCTAATATACATGCATACAAGTCCTTTGGTTGCTCTCAAACCCCCCCCCCTTCCCTACCATTTGTCTCTGGATCTATTCTTGTTCATCAAGTTATGTTGATCATTATATCCCACACATGAGTGAGATCATGTGATGTTTATCTTTCTCAAACTATCTTATTTCGCTTAGCATAATGCTCTCCAGTTCCATCCACATTACTGGAAATGGTACTAGTAGAAGTTCCTTATTTTTTACTGCAACATAGTATTCCATTGTGTAGATGTACCACAGTTTTCTAATCCACTCATCTGCTGGTGGGCACTTAGGCTGTTTCCAAATCTTAGCTATGGTAAATTGTGCTACTATGAACATAGAGATGCATATGTCCTTTCTGATTGGTGTTTCTGGTTTCTTGGGATATAGTCCTAGAAGTGGGATTACTGGGTCAAATGGAAGTTCCGTTTTTAACTTTCTGAAGAAACTCCATACTGTTCTCCACAGTGGCTGCACCAGTCTGCATTCCCACCAACAGTGCAGGAGGGTTTCTCTTTCTCCACATCCTCATCAGCACTTGTCATTTGTTGGTTTGTTGATGATAGCCATTCGGACAGGTGTGAGAAGTGTTGTTTTGATTTGCATCTCTCCAATGATTAATAACTTTGAGCATGTTTTCAAAAGCCTCTGGTCCTTCTCTATGTCCTCTATTGGAAAGTGTCTATTTAGATCCTTTGCCCATTTTTTTTATTGGATCATTTATTTTCCTTTGGTTAAGTTGTATGAGTTCTCTGTAGATTTTGGAGATCAAATTGAATAGAAATAACATTGGCATATATGTTCTCTCATGCAGTGGGCTTTCTTGTTATTTTGTTGACGGTTTCTTTTCCTGTGCAGAAGCTTTTTATTTTGACATAGTCCTATTTGTTCATTTTCTTCTTATTCTCCATTGCCCTGGGAGTTGTATCTGTAAAGATTTTGCTATGACATATGTCTGCTATTTTGCTGCCTATGGAGTCTTGTAAGATTTTTATGGTCTTACATTTAAGTCCTTTATTCATTTTGAGGTGTGTGTGTGTGTGTGTGTGTGTGTGTGTGTGTGTGTATGGTATAAGTTGGTGATCTACTTTCATTTATTTGCATGTATCTGAATATATTTCCCAGCACCATTTATTGAAGAAGCTGTCTTGACTCTATGGTATGCTCTTGCCTCCCTTGTCAAATATTAATTGCACATAATGGCTTGTGTCAATTTCTGGGTTCTCTGTTCTGTTTCACTGGTCTATATGTCTGTTCTTATGCCAGTACCAGGCAGTTTTGAGAACTGTGGCTTTGTAATATAGCTTGATATTTGGTATTGTGATTCCTCCAACTTTGTTCTTAGGATTACTGTGGCTATACTATGGCTTTTTTTATTCCATATGAATTTTTGGAGAGTTTATTCTAGATCTTTCAAAATGCCATTGGTATTTTAATGGGTATTGCATTGAATCTGTAGATTGCTTTGTTTTTATAAGTTACTTATTTGATTCTATAATAAACAAAAGAGCACTTAGAATAACCAAACAACTCTGAAAAAGAATGACAATGAAGGACAATTTAGTCTATTTATCTTATTGCCTTATATTAAATTTAGTATAGTATTAATTTAGTTTAAAGTTAAATTAATCAAGACAGTGTGGCATTTGTATAGGATAAATATCCAAGTAGATCAATATAATCAATGAAGTAGATCAATGAAACTAGAGGTCTGGCACATGAAATTCACGCACAGGTAGGATCTCTAGGTCTGGCCTGTGATCAGAGCCAACCTTCTTCATCTGCTGGGCCCAGTCCCTGCCACTCCCCACTGCTGCTGCTGCCGGTCACCCTCTGTGTGTGGGGCAACCAGCAGGGTGATCAGCCCACATCCGCTGCCACCCACCCTTGGTCCTGGTTCCCCATTGGGCGATTGGATCCTACCTGCTGGGAGGAAGGACTGAGAGGTTAGCTGTTGCTACCTGCTTGCTAACCCTGCCCCCCACTACCGCCATTTGCCCTCTGTGTGTGGGGCAACAAACAGGGCAATCAGGGCTCCAGTGCCTCCTGCATCTGCCACCACTCACCCTGGTTTCCCATCCTCCATCAAATGATCTGGGCCTACAGGCTGGGCGCAGCTCCTGTGTTGAGCATCTGCCCCCTCCTGGTCAGTGCACATCATAGTTGGCTGGTTGTTCTGCCGTCCAGTCAATATTATGCTTTTATATATATAGATAGATATAGATAGATAGGGAGACTATAACTTTATCCATTAATATAAGGTTAATTAATTTTTCAAAAAAAGTACAAAGATAGTTTAATGTGTAAGGAAAGTCATTTCAAAACATTGTGCTATAACAACTGGATAAGACCAAATAACCTAAAGAATCTCAAGTTAGTTAATAATCAATATGGAATAAATCTAAAGGAAGAAACTGAAAGTATAAAATTTCTTGAAAGAAACAGAAAAATTTTACATGATCTTGGGATGTAAAATAATTTCTTAGATAAAATATAAAAATACATATCAATGCAAAAAAAGAAAATGTGGACTTTACTAAAATTTTATTAAATGTACAGTATTTCTTACTAAAAATAGAAATTGAGAAAAACTCAATTTACATAAAGATCACACTCATCCTTTTCATCTATATTTACCGAACAGTTCTACAGGACCACATGGCATAGAAGGTGCTCAATCAGAAGCAAGGGATAGAACTATTACTGTCACAGTGAGAGGTCTCCCTGGGCACTGAAACCGTTAACTGACTTATTTCATTAAAATACGAATTATAAAATCATTAGGTAGCTAAAAGTTTATTCTAATAGTTATATTGAAGTACAAACATGTCTTTGCTATATTCCTCATAATTACTTTTAAATCACTGATGTTTTCTTTCCCAGAAAGACTCTATGTTGAAAATGTTTCTCCTTCCAAACCTGCGCGATGGCCGTTTTTCCTGCTCATTCCTTTTTGTGTTGTTCTCGGCGTAATGGTAGTAACCCTGGTAAAAGTCTATTTCCAAAGAAAGAAGTGGAAAACTGAGGAGTATACAAGCGATGAGTATATTGATTTCATATTTAAGACTTATTACTTCTATAATTTGTTGATATTCATAGTAACTTATTAATACATAGCATTATGATAATCTTATAAGTAATAATTCAGATTTAATTTTATCTTTAGGTGGAAATTTAATACTTCCTAATATAGTAATAATTAACATAATGAATAATGAACATAACTTTTTTAAACGTCAAAAATGTTAAACTTGTAACAACTTGGACTCTGTTGGGGTAAAGCTAAGTCAAAATTACTTTTAGTTCATTTTTGTTTACCTCTTTTTATTATTTCATCTTAATTATTAACTGTTTATTAAACATTGCTACTTTATTTTTGATATTTATATATTTCAAGGAATTTTGCATACACTATTTTATGAAAAGCAGAGAAATCCAGGAGAGGAGTTAGTGAAATAAGTCAGTCAGAGAAAGATGAATACCATATCATTTCACCAATATGTGAAATCTAAAGAACAAAATAAATAAATAATCAAAATTGAAAGAGATTCACAAAGAGAACAGACTGATGGTTGCCAGAGGGATGGAGGTTGGGGGCGAGGTGAAAAAAATGAAGAGATTAAGAAGTATAATTGGTAGATACAAAATAGTCATGGGAATGTAAAGTATAGCATGGGGAAAATAGCCAATAATATTGTAATAACTATGTATGGTGCCAGGTGGGTACTGGGAATATTGTGGGGAGCACTGTAAAATATATGATTGTCTAACTGCTGTGCTGTATATCTGAAATTAATACAAAATAATACTGAAAGTAAACTGCAATTGAAAAAAATTAAATAAACAAAAGAAACTTGGCAGAAGATAAATGTCAAAAAAGTTTAAATTTATTTAGCTAATAGTGTTATAAATATAAAAATTATCTAAGTTCATTTTTAAATAAACTTATATTAGTGTGCTTTTTTTTCTCATGTTAGTTTTAATTACCAGCGAGAGATTATTTCAGTGATAATGTAGTCTCAAGTAGTGGCTGCTCCCAGATCTCAGAAAGGAATTCAAAACAGTTTCAAACAAACATTAACTAAAAGTAATTTTGACTTAGTGCAGAGTTTTGTACTGTAATTTTCAAAGAAAATATAATTTTAAGTGATTATGTTTGTTGATAAATGTTTAGGGAAATTGAAAGTGAGAGTGAAGCCAAGAGTAGCCTGGAAAACAGAGAATCCATAATATCATAGTGAGTATAAAATATTTTAAGGATATTTTAAGGATGGGATGAAGAGACAGATAATTTAATGTATTAGGTAAATATAAATGATACAAATATATATTAAGTGGTGGTAGTCATATAGATGCATATAATGACAATTAAATTGGAAAATATTTTTCAACAGTGTAAGCTACATCGTGGATTAGTAAACATAGATGATATTCAATTCATCATTTAAAATTTCTTACAGTGTTATCTTTTAACATTTTTTAAATTATTTAATTCTTTAGCATTTATATATTCAAATATTGGTTAAAGTAAATTACATTATATAACTCTATAATGAGGCTACCCTTATTGCTATTTGTTGAATTAACCATCATTTTTAATTTTATTGGGCATACAGGTGACTTTTCCCCTTTATTTTTTCAGAGTAATTATCTTCGACGAACAGGAAAAATGGAAAAGAAAAAGTACATGTATTGTCTGATTGCCTCGGATTCAAAACCTGCATTATTACTTTGACCTGACAAGAAAAAATAGAATTCTCATATATAATTTATGTTATATTATGTTGTTTATATATCATATGACATTTATATATTTAATCCTACAGATGAGTTTTTAGATTACACATTTTAAAAGTTATCTCGTGCGAATTCTGTTAGTCAGTGGAAACTAACTTAATCAGCAGGCATGAGATGAGGAAAGCTTACAATATAATAAATGCAATGCTATAATTAAAGGCCACTGCTATATTTTTTATTGCAGAGATATGTAGTTATGTTGCTATCTGATGGTCCATAGCCAATCAAAAGAAAACGATATAATTTAACATTGAAAGATTTAGTAGACATGAAGAAGAATATATCACAATGTAAATCAAATCATCAACCTAAGAGAAAGCTACAATTATATATATGCATTAGTTAGGGTTCTCCAGAGAAATAAAACTAATAGATAAATATAGATAGATGGTGGCAGGTGTATAGGTAGATTAGATAGATAAATAGATGATAGATAATCGGTATATAGCTGAGGATACTTATTATAAGAATTGACCAAGCCTGAAGTCCTGACAATTGGGGAGCCTCTGCTGGAGGTCTCAGTCTGAGTCAAAAAACAAACAAACAAACAAAAAAACAAAACAAGAACAGAGTGCCAATGGATGTCCAAGGACAGAAAAAGATGGATGCCTCAGCTCAAGCAGAGAGCAAATTTACCTTTCTTCCACTTTTGCTATACTCAGGCCCTCAAGTGATTAAATTATTTCCACTTATAATGATGAGGATAATCTTCACTCAGTCTATTGATTCAGATACTAATCTCTTCCAAAGACACAAAAAGACGAACCCAGAAATAATGTTTTAACAGATATCTTGGCATCCACAAGTTGACACACAAAATTAATCATCACAAGTACACCCCTTGTCAAGTTGGCACTCATATGTGTCTCCTTAAACCGTACTTAATCTCCAAATACAGTGTATAACATAATTCTGCCTAACATGATACAACTGTCTTGCATACAACCAAAAATGCACTAATTTCTTCCCCAGAAGAGGAGATAAAATCCTTAAATGATGTTTACTCTTCTCCAGATATGACATAACTTAAAATCTATGATGTAATATTAACAATACTTAAATACTAACATAAAATCAATACATCTTATGTTACATGATAAGTGAATAAGGGGGGCAATAAAACAAAGATATTTCCTTAATATATGTAGACATGCACTCAAGTGTATTCATAACAAAATAAGGAGAAAATTCTCATGACACAACAGTCCTCCTCTCTGTACCTGGTCATGTTGTAGTTGATATTTATAAGTACCTTTTAAAAAATAAATATAATGGTAATAGAACTTTATTTAAACTACTTCTGGATTTGGGTACATAAAACTTCTTCAAGGTAACTCTAAGAATTTAGTTGTCTAATAGCTTCTGTTGGCTTTTAGGTGGCTATTAGCTTTATTTATTTATTTAAAATTCTTTATTATTGAAAGTATTACATATGTCTCCTTTTCCCCCATTAACCTTTCCCCATTCATTCCCACCTCCCAGCACAAGTCCCCATTCACCTACTGTCTGTGTCCGTTGGCGATGCTTATATTCACCCACACGAGTCCTTTGGTTGATCTCTTACTCTCTCTCTCTCTCTCTCTCTCTCTCTCTCTCTCTCTCTCTCTCTCGTTTGATGGTCTGGTCGATGCTTCTAAATGTCTCCAGATCTATTTTTGTTCCTCAGCTTACTAGTATTTTGTTCATTATATTCCACAAATGAGTGAGAAACACTGCCCCTTCCATGGTGAAAGTTGTCCAACATAATCAGCATGCCACCAGTTAAGTTCACTGATTATCCTGGGGAATGGTGTCATATCTAGAGTTCAGTGGTGACAGACTAGGAAATCATCAGTGACTGTGGCCAGGTTGGGTTTGGAGTACAAAATTTCATGTTGCTGGGCCCATGTATAACCTCCACCCTTGCCATCATAACCAGGTGAGCTCATTGGGTGACAGTAGGTGTTGTTATGGATAGAGGCTGACTAGAATCCACAGAGTGAGTCTTCCTTTCCACCTGACTATTAAAATCTTCCTCTGTTGAGGTCTCACCCTTAGTGAGCATCCACATGTGACCTAAATATCTTCACATTTTTTGCCAACTTGTAGAGATGTAGCCACATACTTTCATCCAAAATTTGACACTTGCATTCATGGTTTTTTCCCCCCAAGTTCCTCACTATTCAGCCAAACCACACTGATATATAATCAATATCTGGCTATTTCTCTTATCAAGCAAAGTGCACAGTGAGGTACAATGCCTGCATTTCTTCCTTCTGGGGAGGATTTCATTTCACCAGTGTCCTTCAAGAATGTCTAAGAGAAAAGCTATAGTGCTGTAGCTGTCTATTTTTCAGGTGGTGCCTATATATAATACAGAATCATCTGTAGACTCGGCCCAAATCTTCTCTCCCTTTGCCAACTAATGGTATGACATCCTCTATAAGGTCATAAATGCAAGCTGGAATAGAGAAGGCAGTGTAGCAGAAATAGAGACCATGGTATTTGCGCCACTTCTTCATATAACTTACCTGTGCTTTCAGGTTCCACTTGGTTCTGATGGCATATTTATCATTTCTATTTCTAATTTAATGGCCTTGTAGATCAAAAAACACCCAGTTCATGATGAGCAGTTGAGATAGCATGATAACTTTGTGGTTCATGGTTAAATGTTCAGTCTCTACTATGGTCCTGTATTAGGCAAAGAATTGTTTCTGTAAAGAAAAAGCAGTTATCTGCAATTTGTGGCAGGACCTTTCTCCTAAATTTTAAAGGCCTACTCAGTGATACACCTATAGGATCTGCCAAAATCTTCAAACATCATCCCTATCTGCCACTGATATTTCAAGACCATTGTATCTGCTGGATCATGCAGCCCACGTGACAGATAGCTTGCAATCAAACCTGGATATTGCAGAGATTTTTTTTTATTGTCTAAAGTTTTTCATATGTCTCCTTTTCCCCCAATGGACCCCCCCCCGTCTCTAGTCATCCCCACCCCGGGCAAATCCCCACTACTCCAGTGTCTATGTCAATTGGTTATGCTAATATGCATGTATACAAATCATTTGGCTGCTCTCTAACCCTCTCCCCCGCTGCCATTTGTCTCTGGATCTATTCTTCTTCTTCAAGTTATGTTGATCATTATATCCTACACATGAGTGAGATCATGTGATATTTATCTTTTTCCAACTGGCTTATTTCACTTAGTATAATGCTCTCCAGTTCCATTCATGCGGTTGAAAATGGTACTAGTAAAAGTTCCTTCTTTTTTACTGCAGCATAGTATTCCATTATGTAGATGTACCACAGTTTTCTAATCCACTCATCTGCTGGTGGGCATTTAGGTTGTTTCCAAATCTTAGCTATGGTAAATTGTGCTGCTATGAAATAGGAGTGCATATATCCTTTCTGATTGGTATTTCCAGTTTCTTGGGATATAGTCCTAGAAGTGGGATTACTGGGTCAAATGGGAGTTCTATTTTTAACTTCCTGAGGAAACTCCATACTGTCTTTCACAGTGGCTGCACCAGTCTGCATTCCCACCAGCAGTGCAGGAGGGTTCCTTTTACTCCACATCCTCATCAGCACTTGTCATTTGTTGATTTGTTGATGATAGCCATTCTGACAGGTGTGAGATGGTATATCATTGTTGGTTTGATTTGCATCTCTCCAATGATAAGTAACTTTGAGCATGTTTTCATAAGCTTTTGGCCTTCTCTATGTCCTCTTTCAAAAAGTGTCTATTTAGATACTTTGCCCATTTTTGATTGGATCGTTTATTTTCCTTTCATTTAGTTGTATGAGTTCTCTGTAAATTTTGGAGATTAAACCCTTATCTGAAATATCATTGGCAAATATGTTCTCCCATGCAGTGGGCCTTCTTGTTGTTTTGTTGATAGTTTCTTTTGCTGTGCAGAAGGCTTTTATTTGGATATAGCGCCATTTGTTTATTTTCTTCTTAGTCTTCATTGCTCTAGGAGCTGAGTCAGTAAAGATTGCTATGGCATACTAGTATGTCTTCTATTTTGCTGCTTATGGAGTCTTGTATGATTTTTATGGTTTCCTATTTTACATTTAAGTTATTTAAGTTCTTTAACTATTTTGAGTTTGTTTTTGTGTATGGTATAAGTTAGTGATCTATTTTCATATTTTTCCATGTATTTGAACAAATTTCCCAGCACCATTTATTGAAGAAGCTGTCTTGACTCCATTATATGCTCTTGCCTCCTTTGTCAAATATTAATTGAGCATAATGTTTTAAGTCAATTTCTGGATTCTCTGTTCTATTCCATTTGTCTATATGTGGCTTGGTAATATAGCTTGCTATCTGATATGATCCCTCCAACTTTGCTCTTCTTTCTCAGCATTGCTGTGGCTCTTCGGGGTCTTTTTTTATTCCATATGAATTTTTGGAGAGTTTGGACTAGGTCTTTGAAATATGCCATTGGTATTTTAATGGGGATTGCATTGAATCAGTAGATAGCTTTGAGAAGTATGGACTTTTTAATGATGTTGATTCTACCAATCCATTAACACGGTATGGTCTTCCATGTTTTTACATTCTTGGTTATGTTTATTTCTATCTATCTAAATTTTTTTGGTGCAATGGTAAATGGGATTTTTTTCCATTTCTCTTTCTGTGAGATCATTTTTGGTGTATGAAAAGGCCATAGATTCTAGGTGTTAATTTTGTATCCTGCTACATTGCCAAAATTTATTTATTAAGTCTAGTAATTTTTTGATGAAGTCTTTAAGGTTTTCTATGTATAATATCATGTTGTCTGCAAATAAGGACAGTTTTACTTATTCTTTTCCAATTTGGATGGCTTTTTATTTTTTCTTCTTATCTGATCATTATTGCTAGTGCTATGTCAAACAGGAATGGTGAAAGTAGGCATCCTTATCTGTTCCTGTTGTAGGGGAAATAGATTTAGTTTTTGCCCATTGAGTATGATGCTGGCTGTAGGTTTGTCATATAAGACTTTTATTATGTTGAGGTATGATCCCTCTATTCCCACTTTGCTGAGTTTTTATTAAGAAAGGGTGTTGGAGACCTAACCGGTTTGGCTCAGTGGATAGAGCATTGGCCTGCGGACTGAAAGGTCCCAGGTTTGATTCCAGTCAAGGGCACGTACCTTGGTTGCGGGCACATTCTCAGTGGGGAGTGTGCAGTAGGCAGCTGATCAATGTTTCTCTCTCATCGATGTTTCTAACTCTCTATCCCTCTCCCTTCCTCTCTGTAAAAAATCAACAAAATATTTTTTTTAAAAAAAAGAAAGGGTGTTGGATTTTGTCAAATGCTTTTATTTTGCATCAATTGATATGATTGTGAGATTTTTTGTTTCTCAGTTTGTCTACGTAATGTGTCACATTTATTAATTTGCAGATATTGAACCATCCTTGCATCCCTAGAATCAATCCCACTTGGTCGTAGTGTATGATCTTTCTAATGTACTGCTGAATCCGATTTGCTAGGATCTTTTTGAAGATTTTAGCATCTATATTCATTAAGGATATTGGCCTGTAGTTCTCTTTTTTGTGGTGTCTTTATCTAGTTTTGGGATTAGTGTAATGTTGGCTTCATAGAAAGAGCTTGGAAGATGCCTTCCTCTTGAATTTTTTGGAATAGTCTGAGTAGGATAGGTTTTAGTTCTTCTTTGAATGCTTGGTAGAACTCCCCTGTAAACCCATCTGGACCAGGGCTTTTGTTTGCTGGAAGATTTTTGATCACTGTTTCAATTTCTTCGGTAGTTATTGACCAATTTAGGTTTTTGACTCTTCTTGGTTGAGTTTTGGGAGCTTGTATTTTTCTAAGAATATATCCATCTCATCTAGGTTGTCCATTTTGTTTGAATAGAACTCTTCATAGAATTTTTTCATAATCATTTGTATTTCTGTGGGATCTGTTGTTATTTCACTTCTTTCACTTCTGATTTTATTTATTTGGGTCCTCTCTCTTTGCTTCTTGGTGAGTCTGGCTAGAGGTTCATCAATCTTGTTTATCCTTTCAAAGAATAGGCTCTTGGTTTTATTGATCATTTGTATTGTTGTTTTTTGTTTTTTGTTTTGTGTTTTTGGTTCTATGTCATTTATCTCCACTCTAATTTTTATTATTTCCTTCTTTCTGCTTATGCTGGGCTTTTCTTATTGTACTCTTTCTAACTCTATGAGTTGTAGGGTTAAGTAATTTATTACTATTGTTTCTTTTTTTTGAGGCAGGCCTGTAGGGCTATGAACTTCCCTCTCAAGACTGCTTTCACTATGTCCCAAAGATTTTGCATTGTCTTTTCATTGTCATTTGTTGCCATGATGTTTTTTATTTCTTCTTTGATCTCTCTGGTAACCCAGTCATTGTTTAGTAGCATGTTAGTTAGGCTCCAGGTGTTTGATTTTTTGTTATTCTTATTGTTGTTGATTTCTAGTTTTATGTCACTGTTATCTGAGATGGTGCTTGATATGATTTCTATCTTCTTGGATTTAAAGAGACTTTGCCTGTGACCCAAAATATGGGCTATCTTTGAAAATGACCCATGTGCACTTGAGAAGAATGTATATTCTGTGGCTTTGGAGTCAAATGTTCTGAAGATGTCAATTAATTCCATATGATCTAGTGCATCATTTAGGATTGATGTTTCCTTGTGAATTTTTGTTTAGAGGATTTCTCCAGTGGTGATAGTGGGGTATTAACTCCCCTACTATGACTGTATTGCTATCAGTCTCTCCCTTGATATCCTCCAAAAGTTTTTTTTTAATGTATTTGTGTGCTCATGTATTGAGTGCATATATGTTTACCAGAGTTATATTTTTTTGTTGGCTTGCTCCCTTCAGTATTATGAAGTGGCCTTCCTTATCTCTTGTTATGTCCTTAACTTTGAGTTCTAATTTGTCCAATATAAGTATTGCTACTCCAGTGTGATATTTTTCATTTCCATTTGCCTGAAAAATATTTTTCCATCCCTTCACTATCAGTCTGTGTAAGTCCTTTGTTCTGAGGTGGGTTTCCTATAGACAGCAGATATATGGGTCATGTTTTCTTATACACTCAGCTACCTTATGTCTTTTGACTGGGGCATTTAATCCATTAACATTTAAAGTTATTATTGGTAGGTACTTATTTGTCATCATTTTTATTCTTTATACCTGTGTTCCTTCTTCGTTTCCTATTTCTTCTTTTTACAGCAGACCCTTTAGCATTTCTTGCATTGCTGGTTTGATGGTAATAAACTCCTTAGTCCTTTTTTGACTGTGAAGCTCCTGATTTCCCCCTCAATTTTGATTGATAGCCTTGCTGGGTACAGTATTCTTGGATTCAGACCCTCCCTTTGTATGAATTTGTATATTTCATTCCATTCCCTTCTTGCCTGATGTGTTTCTTTTGAGAAATTAGTTGCTAGTCTGATGGAGGATCCTTTGTAGGTAACTTTCTGTCTCTCTCTGGCCACTTTTAAGATTCTTACTTTGTCAGTGGTTGTTGCCAATTTAATTATAATGTGCCTTGGCATTGGTCTTTTGCGGTTCATTTTGTTTGGAACTCTATGAGCTTCTTGGATTTGTGTGAATTTTCCCCTCCCTATATCAGGGAAGTTTTCTGTCATTTTTTTAATACATGTTTTCTATTCCTTGCTCAGTTTCCTCTACTTCTGGTTCCCCTATTATGTGGATGTTGTTTTATGTTATGTTGGCCTAAAGTTCCCTTAGGCTCTCCTCCTGTTTTTAAAATTTTTTTTCTAGCTGTTGCTCTGCTTGTGTATTTTTTCTTATCTTGTCTTCTAACTAAACGATGTAGTCCTCCACTTCTTGTAGTCTACTGTTGATGCTTTCTATTGAGTTCTTTATTGCAGTGATGTCATTTTTAATTTCTTCTTGATTCTTCTTCATTTCCTCTTGGTTGTTACACATATTGTTGAATTTATCTTCCATCCTTTTCAGTGTCCTTATGACCATTGCTCTGAAATCTTTGATATATTGCTTGCCTCATTTCATTTACTTCCTTTTCCAGTGATTCCTCCTTTTCTTTTATATGTGGGCTGTTTCTTTGTCTCCCCATGATCACTTCTCTCAGGGTGTCTAGTTATGTAGCTCTCTCCTGCATTGATTTGAAGGCACAAAATACAACATGACAGGACACAATGCACAGAGTACCAAACACAAATTTATTCATGACACTAATAACCCCAAATAAAGGTGATCACCAGAGAAAAGAGAATTAGGAGATAGAAAAGAGTGCAAAAATTATATGAGAAGAGGTAAAAATGTAAGAGAAAAAAAGAAGAAAAGAAAAAAGAAGGGGGAAATATATGTATATGGAGAGAAATCTCAAACACATACACACACACACACACACACACACACACACAACTCATTCAAAAAATGGAAACATCAAACACCCAAACAACAAATACCCAGGTGAATCTGAGGAGGCAGAACTTATTTCCAGAAGGTAACATCAAGGAATTGAATGAATGGGGAAATAGCCACAATTTAGTATAGAGGAGGTAGAAAGACAATGGGTGTATATGAAGAAAAGTAAAATACAAAACACAAAAAAAAGAAAAAAAAATATATATAAATTTTTCTTCTTTAACCTATCTACCTATGTATTCATCTATTATTGGAAAAGGAGAATAGTGAATAGGTAGGCCTGAGTTGGTGATTGGACTTAATTAAGCTTTAGTAGAAGAAGAGAACAAGCGAGGAGAGGAAAAACAAAAGCAAAAAAAAAGGAAACAAACAACAAGACAGAAAGGAAAAAAAATAAAAAATTGGATAGTGAAGAAGAGAGAAGTGTGCATGGACTTGGAGCAGGGGAGAAGAAATTAGACATATGAGTAAGATCAATTTTTAACAGGGAGTGAAAAGAAAGGATAGAGAAAAACTAAAGAAGTAACAGATAAAAAAAAAAACAGGACAAAAAAGGAAAAAGTGAGGAAGAGAGTGTTGGCATAAAGGAAAATTTGAGAAGGATAAAATAATGTTAAAACAAAAGTAAAAATAAAATGTAGAACACTAATCCCAAAATAAAATAAAACTTTAAAAATGATAAAATGATAGTAGTAATAATTAAAAATAAAAATCTAACCTAATAAAAAAGTAATATGCAAATTGACCCTCACTCTGTTACACCTAAGCTACACCTACCAGCCAAACCATGCCCACCAGTCAATCAGAGTGACTATATGCAAATTAACCCAGCTAAGATGGTGGCCAGCAGCCACAGAGGTGGAACAAGCAGAAGACTTGTCCCAGTGATGGAGGAAACTAAGGTTCCTGTCTGCCTAGGCCAGCTGTAGCCTCTGCTCAAGGCAACAAAGTTTCAATTATAGAAGATAAACCCCAGATACTGGCTTCCAGCCTTGAGCACATGGAAGTGCTGGGAGCCTGGGTTGTCAGGGGAAACCCAACCTGGGCTCTGGCTAAAGTAACAAAGTTTCAACTTTAGAAGTTAAGTAAGTCCCAGATACCAGTTTCCAGCCAGCCTCACTGCAAACAGCCACCAGCCACTCACCCAGGCTGGCCAGGTACCCCAGCAGACCCCCCTTCCCTGAAGGGGATGTGGCCAGCCTGAAAACGGCACTCAGCCCCTCACCCAGGCTTGCCAGGCACCCTAGTGTCACCCTCCCCTGGTCCGGGACACCCTTCAAGGCAAACCAGTTGGCTCTCACCCATGCACCAGGCCTCTATCCTATATAATAAAAGGGTAATATGCAAATTGACCCTAACAGCAGAACCACTGGGAGTGATTGGTCACTATGACACACACTGACCACCAGGGGGCAGACACTCAATGTAGGAACCACTCCCTGGTGGTCAGTGCACTCCCACAGGGAGAGCTCTGCTCAGCTACAAGCCAGGCTAATGGCTACCAGGGCAGTGATAGTGGCAGGAGACTCTCCCACCTCCTTAGCAGCGCTAAGGATGTCCGACTGCAGCTTAGGCCTGCTCCCCACTGGCAAGTGGACATCCCCCGAGGGCCTCTAGGCTGCCAGAGGGATGTCTGGCTGCTAGCTTAGGCCTGATCCCCAGGGGAGTGGGCCTAAGCCAGCAGGTGGACATCTCCCAAGGGGTCCCAGGTTGCTAGAGGGCACAGGCCGGACTGAGGGACCCCCCTACCCCAAGAGCACAAATTTTTGTGTACTGGGCCTCTAGCATAATAATAAAGAAGTAAAATTAAGTGAGAAAAAATTTAGTTTCTTAAGTAAAAGATAAAAAATTAATAAGTGAGGTAGTGGATGTTGTTCACTTCCTCTACTGTTTTGCTTGGCATGTCTGTTTCCTCTCAGGTAAGCACAGTATTGAAGTTCCCTGTGACCCACTGGCCCTCTGTGTCATAAGCCACAACCTTGTTTTCAAGCAGGTGAGATCTCTCTGCTCACTTTGTTTCTCATCCTGTCTTCAGTTGTAGTTACACAAGAGTCAATTTATGACACATCCCCTGGGTGGCAGTGTTTCTGAATTAATATCCAGGACTAACTGGTCCTTCTACCTAGTGTTTAGATTCTTCTTTCCCTGACACTCTTAATACTGGGTTGGAGGTACAGACTGCCCCAGAGCTGGTTACCTGCTCATCTCTCCTTATTCTGATCCCCAGTTTACACAAAAACAACTTTCCTCTGTAGTCTTGGTGAATGTTTTTAATTGGAAGATCCTATGTACTGGATTTAACAAGCAAAAACAAGGAAGTAAAAATTAAAAAAGACAATGGAACCACACCAACTCATGTCTTTTTCTCCTGGCACTACACAGCCAGTACACAAATTCTGGCTGCCTTTCTGGGCCCAGCCCATCCGTGGGCTAATATCTAGAGTCCCCTTCCTCCAGCAGCCTTGTGGACCTCCTTCCATATTCAAGAGCTACACTGACCCCAAAGGCTGAGGATTTTGTGGGGTGCTGTCGCCCTCTAGCCCCCACTGCACATGTTTCTCCCTCCAGCCTGGATCTCAGATCACACCTTTCTCTAGGTCAGGCATCCTCAAACTATGGCCCATGGGCCACATGTGGGTTTTTTTGCTGCCGCAGCCTGTCCTGCTTTAAATAAATGTGCAGTGTGCATAGGAATTTGTTCATAGTTTTTTTAAAACTATAGTCTGGCCCTGCAATGGTCTGAGGGACAGTGAACTGGCCCCCTGTTTAAAAAGTTTGAGGAGTCCTGCTCTAGGTGATATCTGACCTTCCATCCACAGATTGCCTCACCAGCTGTGTTTAATTCACCAATTCCAGGTGGGTGTTATTCGATTCAACGGTTCCTTCTATCTGCTCTGTGAGAAGGCGCATATTCGGCACCGCTTTGTCTCCCCCTGGACAGACTTTTTAGGCACCCACAGTCAGGGAGGTTGGAGTCTCGGTGTTTGTGGGTTTTCAGTGAGGCAGCTGGTCCCTGGGCATTGTGGTTGTAGGGTCCCAGGAAGTATCCAAGGTCTCTCTGGTTGAAGGTAAGGCTGGGATTCCGATCACAGCTGGTCTCCCCTTCAAGATAGCACGGTCCTCAAGTCAGAGCCAGCCACTATGGGAGAGATTTCAGCAGTAGTAGAGGCTGCCCAGCCAGGGGAACCTGGTCTGCCAGTCTCCAACAGTCATGTGGAATATAGCTGTCCCTCACTCAGAAATACAGACATTCCCTACACATCCACACATTTTCCTTTCATTCTCTCACAAACTATCTTGCAGATTGCCATCTCATCAGCAGCCATCTTGGATTCCTGCAGAGATTTCTTTTGTTCTGGGCACCACACAAAACTAGCAGCTTCATGAGTCTCTTGCTAAATGGAGTAACACACCAAATGAGAAATATGTTGTTTCCCAAATCCAGAGAGACCCACCAGACATTATGCCTTTTTTTTTTTTATTGTAAGACCAGGGGCCCGGTGCACAAAAATTTGTGCACTCAGGGTGGAGGGAGTCCCTCAGCCCGGCCTGTGCCCTCTCACAGTCTGGGACCCCTCAGTGGATGTCCTATGATGGCCCCAGTCTGCCAGGCGCCTTTTGTGTGTGTGTGTGTCACCACTGGGGACCTGCCCCCAGCCGCATCTGAGGCTCGGAGCAGTCCTCCTGTGTGCGTCTACCTGCCGGGGGCCTCCCCCAGGCACACCATCAAGGCTTGGAGCAGGCACCCCCTCTATGTTGATCTCTCAGACTCTTGCCCTCCCCAGCATGTTGTTCTCTTTTCTGAGCTGTGACCAGGGCTGGGTGCGGCCTGCCTCCCAAGCTTGCCTACTGCCGATCTTCCTCCAGCCACCAGAAAGCAGGGAAAACCCCGCCTCGTGGTCAGGCCAGCCTTCTCCTGCTCCCTGATCCCCGGAAGGGACCTGGGAAGCCGCCAAGCAGGCCGCCAACTCTTTCCCACTCACCCGTCCCCTGTTGCCTTCCTTTCCCACTTCCCGGTGCCGCCAAGGGGTCTGGGGAGCTGCCAAGCAGGACCCCAGCCCCTGCAGCCTTGCTTTCCCGCTCCACGATGCCCCGCAAAGGGCCTGGGCAGCCACCAAGCAGGCCACCGGCCCCTTGCCGCCTCTTTCCCGCTTCCTGATGCCCTCCAACCCTGCCGCCTGTTTCCCATCACGGGTCCTGGGTCCTGCGCTGTCCCGCCCTGCAGCCGCTCTGTGCACTCGGGAGGTCCCTCAGCCCGGCCTGTGCCCTCTCGCAGTCTGGGACCCCTCGGGGGATGCCCACCTGCTGGCGTGCCTGACCAGCCTGGGTGAGGGGCTTTCAGGCTGCCCACAGCTCCC
>PVJC01034838.1:0-18780 GCA_004026665.1 Murina feae
CCCCCATGTTTCAGGTGCGTCCCCTCCCCTCCCCACATCCCAGGTGCGTCCCCTCCCCCATGTTCCACGTGGGGCTCCCATAGCCAGTCAGGGAGAGGCTGGCCCTGCCATGCCTGCTCAGGGCTGGAGAGGAGGGGGGGCCGGGGGGTGTTTGGGGGGGGCCCCACAGAGTAGATGTGGTGAGAAGACCAGGGCAGCTCCCTCAGGGGCCTTGTCCCCAGGCACCGCAGGCCCTGCCCCTGCAGGGGTCCTGGGAGCTGAGCGAGCCTGTCCCAATGCTGATCGGTCGCTCTGTCCTCCCCCCCAGATCCCCAGGTACATCCTGACACTGCACGAGCTCCTGGCGCACACCCCCCACGAGCACGTGGAGCGGAACAGCCTGGACTACGCCAAGTCCAAGCTGGAGGAGCTGTCCCGGTGAGCGCAGCCCGCCCCTCCCCCCGCCTGCTCCCTCCCCTCGAGAGTGCTGAGCCCACAGGGCAGGGCTCGAGGCGGGAGGGGAGCAGCACCGGTTCACAGGAAGGCCAGCTCACCGGGGTCACCTCCTCCCGTCTCCCCATCTGCGAGAGTCCCGAGGGGTGGGGGGGTGGGGCGGGCCTTCGTGTGCTCAAGGCCTCATGCCGGGGAGGTGAGCAGGAGGGGCCGGTTCTGGGCGCCTGTTGAAGCTGGACTTTCTGGCGGGTCCGCGTGGGGCGGGGGACGGGGAGTCAGGGCGGGGCGAGCAGACGAGGAGTGTGGGGGAGGGTGTGCAGGGAGGAGGGACCAGGAACCTGGGTACCAGATGCCACACACACACACACACACACACACACACACACACACACACGTGTGTTCCAACGGGGCCTCCTGGCCCAGAGGGACCCCTGACCCAGGACACCTGTCACAGTGGGCACAGGGCGGGGAGCACCGAGCTGCCCAGGAACATGGCCGAAGACACTGCCCCGACCCCCAGGTCCCAGCGTGCAGCCCGCCCTCTGTGGTCTCAGGTCAGGGGCTAAGGTGACCCGCCTCCCTCCCTTATACCCCGGGACCGCCCCGGACAGGTAGCCCCCCGGATAGAGCCCCGGCCCTCAGGCTGAAGAGTCCCGGGGTCTGTACCTCCGATCAGGAGCCAGCTGTGCCCAGCGTCCCTCCCACACCTGCCTGAACTTACAGGTTCACTGAGGTCAGATTCGGCTGGGCTACAACTGCATCGCCAGCCCCTCCCATAATAAGCCTGTTTAGAGCCAGGATTTTAAAAACAACATTTAAAAGGGTTCCTGGGGGGAGGGGGGTAACAACATACAAAGGCCCCGAGAAGGAGTTGGCAGGAAACCTGTTCAGACCGTCGCTCAAAAACGACAAACTAGCCCCGGCCGGTGTGGCTCAGTGGATAGAGCGTTGGCCTGTGGACTGAAGGGTCCCGGTTTGATTCGGTCAAGGGCACAGGCCCAGGTTGGGGGCTCAATCCCCAGTGGGGGGCGTGCAGGAGGCAGCGGATCCGTGGTTCTCATCGTTGATGTTTCTGTCTCTTTCTCTCTCACTTCCTCTCTGAAATCAATAAAGATATATTTTTTTTGAAAATGACAAACTAGTTTCTGAAACCAATCAAGTTTTCAGAGTTGGCCACGAGCTTGTGTCTTCACCTTCAGGAATGGGGATGTTTTTAAAAAGTCAGTGATGGCCCTGGCCGGTGTTGCGCAGTAGATAGAGCGTCAGCCTGCGGACTGAAGGGTCCTGGGTTTGAGTCCAACCAAGGGCACATGCCTGGGTTTCGGGCTTAATCCCCAGTGGGAGGCAAGAAAGAGGCGGCCAATCTATGATGCTCTCTCATCATTGATGTTTCTATCTCTCCTCCCTTTCTCTCTGAAATCAATAAAGAAATATATATGTACTGGAGGCCCGGTGCATAAAAATTTGTGCACTCGGGGGGGGGGGGGTCCTTCAGCCCGGCCAAGCTCCCCAGTGTGGACCCTTACCCCATAGGGGTGTGGCCAGCCTGGGTGAGGGGCTGAGGGCTATTTTCAGTCTGCCCACAGTCCCTTCAGGGTTCGAGTTCCTACTGGGGTGCCTGGCCAGCCTGGGTGAGGGACTGATGGCTATTTTCAGGCTGCCCACAGCTCCCATTGACCCAAGGTCCCAGCAAGGCTGGCTGGAAGCAGGTTTCTGGAGTTTATCTTCTATAATTGAAGCTCTGTTGCCTTGTGCGGAGGCCTAGTCAGGCAATGAAGCCTCCTGTTTGCTTCAGCTCTGTGGCTTCTATGATTGAAACATTGTTGCCTTGAGCGGCCTAAGCAGGCAGTTTCCTCCATCACTGGTGCAACAGAAGCCTCCTGTTTGCTCTAGCTCCATGGCTGCTGGCTGCCATCTTGGCTGGGTTAATTTGCATACAGTGTATCTGATTGGCTGGTGGGCGTGGCTTAGGTGTAATGGAGTGATTGTTAATTTGCATATTACTCTTTTACTAGATTAGATATTTTTTAAAAATAAGTGGGTGCTGCCACCCTGTGGGCAGCAGCAGTACTGCAGGGGCAGAAAAGAAACCGTAGGGACTTGATCTGTTTCTCTGACTGGGAGGCACCCAGCCCAGTGCCCTCCCAGCCCCACCAGCACCTACAAAAGTCACCCACATGGGTTTGTCCCTGTGCCAGCGGCACTGCCGTAGCCGCTGACAATAAGCCAAGCCCGAGCCAGGATTTAAAAAAAACAGCCAAGCCCTAACCGGTGTGGCTCAGTGGATAGAGCGTCGGCCTGCGGACTGAAAGGTCCCGGGTTCGATTCCGATCAAAGGCATGCACCTTGGTTGCAGGCACATCCCCAGTGGGGGGCGTGCAGGAGGCAGCTGATCGATGTTTCTCCCTCATTGATGTTTCTAACTCTCTATTCGTCTCCCCTCCTCTCTGTAAAAAATCAATAAAATATATTTTTAAAAATAACAAGTTTAAAAACAGCCAAATAAGAGACATCAGTGGGGATGGAACCACAAGTCTAGAAGCCCTCAGGAGGGATGGGAAAGGACAGAGAAGGAGAAACATCCATGATGAGAGAGAATCATGGATCGGCTGCCTTCTGCACACCTCACACTGGGGATGGAGCCCGCAACCCGGGCCTGTGCCCTTAACCGGGAATCGAACCCTGACCTCCTGGTTCATAGGCCAACGCTCAACCACTGAGACTCTCCTGCTGGCTTCCCTCCCAGATGCACTGGAACCTAAAGTCATTCTTGCCTGAGCCAGCTGCATTGTCGGGTCTTTCAACAATAAGCCATCCCAGAGCCAGGATAAAGGAAACAGCCCCATGAAGGGCTCAGAAGGGGGAATCAGTAAGTGCAAAGGCCCTGGGGTACGTCTCCAGGTCCCTCCCTCCCCCGCAAATGACCATTGCTTTCCTAAAGCTCCTGGAAACTTATGGAGGCTCTGAGCAAAGGCCACGACTCTGGTCCTCTTACCCAACTGTCTTTGTAAAAAGCAGGTCGATGGTGCCACCTCGCGGACACAAGCAAAATTGCAGCCATCAGAACAGGGACAGTTGTCTGTGTTCTCAGATTGGGGGGGCAGGGTGCTGTGTCCTATTTCTCTCTCAGAGGAGCCAGAATTTACAGAAATAACTGAAGTCGGTGTTCTCTGAGCCAGCTGCGGTGCCCTGTCCTCCAGAAATAAGCTATTCCAGGCCCATGGTTATGAAAACGTCTGCATATAGAGCGTCG
Organism: Murina feae; assembly: GCA_004026665.1. Taxonomy (NCBI): domain Eukaryota; kingdom Metazoa; phylum Chordata; class Mammalia; order Chiroptera; family Vespertilionidae; genus Murina; species Murina feae. The sequence goes on from PVJC01034838.1 coordinate 3,686, forward strand.
AGGACCGCTAACAGGACGTGCAAAGGTCCTGAGGCAGAAATGAAGTCAGTTCCTTCCGTGGGTGGACAAGGCTGGTGGTCAGATGGATGAGGGGCCAGTTGATAAACTGAGGACGTCTCCTGTACTTCCGTCTTCCTCTGCCTCACATGTTTCCAACTATTTTTTAAAATATATTTTTATTGACTTCAAAAAGGAAGGGAGAGGGAGAGGGAAACATCAACGATGAGAGAATCGGGCATCGGCTGCCCCTGCACGCCCACCACTTGGGATGGAGCCCACAGCCCGGGCCTGTGCCCTTGGCCGGAATCGAACCCCGCCGGGCACGTTTCAGACTTTCAAATCCCAGAGGCCTAGTCTTAGCTGTTCACCTCCATCTCCTTTTCTCTGACACCACATCGTCCGCCTGCTGGGCTGTGGGAGATCAAATGAGAGCGACCTCAGTGCCCAGCCCACTGAGGCCCTTTTCGGGGGACCCCGCTGAGAATTGGGGGGTGCCAGGCTTTCTCCCCAGACCTGGCTGGGCCCGGCACCCCTCCCCCGCAGGGAGCCGCGTCCGACCGCGCCCTCCCCGCCCTCCCCGCAGGATCATGCACGACGAGGTGAGCGAGACGGAGAACATCCGCAAGAACCTGGCCATCGAGCGCATGATCACCGAGGGCTGCGAGATCCTGCTGGACACCAGCCAGACCTTCGTCCGGCAAGGTGGGCCCTGCAAGGCGGCGCGGGGGCGGGGGGCTCCTGCCAGCATGGACGCGGGTCCCCAGGGCTCAGGGGGAGTGACCGCAGGTGCCCAGGGCTCAGGGGGGAGTGACCGCGGGTGCCCAGGGCTCAGGGGGGAGTGACCGCGGGTGCCCAGGGCTGGGGGACAGTGAGGGCTGCATGTAGACGGCGGTGTCCGCACGTGGAGATGCAGATGTTCCTGGTTTGGGTTCCCTTCTGTCCAGATGGGCACTCAGCTCTGCAGGCGGCCTGGGCTGCGCGTCCTAGTGGACGGTTGTGACGTGTCCCCTTGGGGGCGGGGGCAGAGGGTGAGGACAGTCACTGCCGGCCCCTGCGTCCTGGGCCCTGCAGCGTCGGAGGGGGTTGGGGAGGGTCCGTCCCTCCGTCCCCGGCTGTCGTCTTCCTGTTTCTTGTTCGTCCCCCTGGGCCAGGCCACCCCCCACTTGGTCAGCCTCCTCCGGCCAAGGCCCCCCCAGTCTGCCTCTCGCTGGGCGTCCGTGTCCCGAGGGCTCCCTGCTGCCCAGGCCTGGCCCTGGCCGGGAGGCCACGGGGTCCCACACGGAGCCTCTCTGATCGGCCCAGCCCTGTCCCCACCGCCTGGCCCGGGGGAGGGGCTGGAGTCAGGGGTCATCCAGAGGTCAGTCAGGGGTCACCCTGGAGATGAGGTCAGTCGAGTCACCCCAGAGATGGGGTCACCCAGGGGTCACCCAGAGGTCAGCCAGGGGTCAGCGGCCTTCCTTCTGTGCCCGCAGGGTCCCTCATCCAGGTGCCCATGTCCGAAAAAGGCAGGATCCCGCGGGGCCGCCTGGGGTCCCTGTCGCTGCGGAAGGAGGGCGAGCGGCAGTGCTTCCTCTTCTCCAAGCACCTCATCATCTGCACGCGCGGCTCGGGGGGCAAGCTGCACCTGACCAAGGTGAGCGCGGCGAGGGCCGGGCGGGCGTGCGGGGCGGCCGACCCGCGGTTCTCTCGTCCGCGGTGTGTCCGAGCGATGGAGGCCTCGGGTGCAGTCGGCAGAGATGCCTGTTCCCAACGCCCCCGGGAAGGCGACACGCGCCCCTGGCAGCTCGCGGTCACGGCCCCGCCCGACCCCGGGTCGCTGTCTTGCAGAACGGGGTGGTGTCCCTCATCGAGTGCACCCTGCTGGAGGACCCCGAGAGCACCGAGGAGGAAGGTGGGTGCGGGAGCTGCTCGTGCACGTACACATGTGTGTGCGCGCACACACAAATATACACACATACGCACACACATATACACGCACAGGGACGGGACACACTCACGTATACACACACACACACTCCCTCATGCGAAGGCTGGGCCCGGCCTGGTCCTCCAGGACAGGGGAGGACCTGGGGGGGAGGACAGGAGGCGCCAGAGGCCTGTGCCCGGATGCCCCGCCTCCCCCGGTGGGCAGCGTTTGGGCCCCGGCCCAGCCAGGCCCACGCCCACTGGGCTGACCGTGTGTTTTGCACCCGGAAGCCAAAGGGTCCGGCCAGGACATGGACCACCTGGACTTCAAGATCGGCGTGGAGCCCAAGGAGGCCCCGCCCTTCACCGTCATCCTCGTGGCCTCGTCCCGGCAGGAGAAGGCAGCCTGGACCAGCGACATCAGCCAGGTGAGCCGGGCCCCATTCCCAAAAGCCTGGCCCCCCACCCCCGAGCCCTCACCCCTGAGCCCCCCCACCCCTGAGCCCCTCCACACCCGGGCCCCTCCACCCCTGGGCCCCTCCACACCCGGGCCCCTCCACCCCTGGGCCCCTCCACCCCTGGGCCCCTCCACACCCGGGCCCCTCCACCCCTGGGCCCCTCCACCCCTGGGCCCCTCCACCTCTCGGCCCTCCGACGCCTGGGTGGTTCCGATGGACAAAGTTTGTGTCCTCCGAGCCTGGCCACCCCATCCCCTGGGCCGCCCGCCAAGCCGGGTCTGAGAACCCCTGCCTCTGGATCCGCTGCTGGGTTATGCATGTCGGGGCTCCGGCCGGAGCCGGGCCGGGGAGGGTCTGGGAGAGCGGGCTACAAAACTGGGGTCCCAGCCTTGACCTCCCACTGCACCAGCCTGTCTGCCTCACCCCAGTGATGTCCCCACTGCCACCACGTGCAACCTCGAAACCAGAGGATTCTGGGATGTGACCCAGTACAGCCCCCCTCCCCCACCCCCCACCAAGGAGGGACCCTCTCCGGGCGGAATCGGGTGGGCTTGGGGCAGAGGACGATGAAAGGGGAAAGGTCACACACACACACTCCAACACGTACCTTTTCTTTGGGTTCGTGTGGGTACTTGCCATTCAGAGCAGACTTTGCCAGCAGCCCAGCCTCAGTGGGCCCCCATTTTGCAGGCGGACAGACTGACGCTCAGGGAGGGGAGGGGAAGCCCCACAAGGTCCCTGAGCAGGAGCCTGGCTTCTGACCAACAGTCACGAGTGGCTGTGCAGAGACCCTGGCCCTGCCCGGACGGAGGGGGCCCTGGGGGGCCGGGATGGGGACGGGGACGGAGGCGCTGACGCAGGACCCCCTGTGCTCCCAGTGTGTGGACAACATCCGGTGCAACGGGCTCATGATGAACGCCTTCGAGGAGAACTCCAAGGTGACCGTGCCGCAGATGATCAAGTGAGTGCGCTGGCTGTGGCCGGCCGAGCTGGCCCCCGCACCCGGCTCTCGTCTTCCGGACGTTTGTGGTCTGCGTTGAGTTTATATCTATTTGGGTTTTTTTTTATTATTGTTTATTGATTTGAGAGAGAGAAAGAGGGGAGAGAGAAACATCGATCAGCTGCCTCCTGCACACCTCCTACTGGGGATGTGCCCGCAACCAAGGTCCATGCCCTTGACCGGAATCGAACCCGGGACCCTTCAGTCCGCAGGCTGCCGCTCTATCCACTGAGCCACACCGGCTCGGGGTTGTGGGTGTTTCATTATTATTATTGGTTGATTTTAGAGAAGGAGGGAGAGAGAGAGACATCGATGTGTTGTCCCGCTGATGGGCTGATGCGTTCATTTCTCGGTTCTTGCGTGTGCCCTGCCCGGGACCGAACCCGCGACCCGGGAGTGCGGGGATGACGCTCTGACCACTGAGCACGCAGCCAGGGCTCGTTCGTGTCCGCTTGGAAGACTCAGCGGCTTTGGCTCAGTGGATTTTCGCACGAGGCTGTGTAAAACGTAATATTGAAGCCCGGCCTGTGTGGCTCAGTGGTTGAGCGTCGACCTAGGAACCGGGAGGTCAGGGTTCAATTCCCGGTCAAGGGCACAGGCCCGGGTTGTAGGCTTGATACCCAGTGGGGGGCGTGCAGGAGGCAGACAGTCTATGATTCTCTCATCATTTTTTAAATATACATATATATATATACTAGAGGCCCGGGGCACAAAAATTTGTGCACTACGGGAGGTGGTCCCCTCAGCCCAGCCTGTGCCCCCTCATAGTCTGGGACCCCTCGGGGGATGTCCACTTGCTGGCTTGGGCCCGCTTCCCAGGGGATCAGGCCTAGGCTGGCAGTCAGACATCCCTCTGGCAGCCCGGGAGCCCTTAGGGGATGTCCACTTGCCAGCGGGGAGCAGGCTTAAGCTGCAGTCAGACATCCTTAGTGCTGCTGAGGAGGCAGGAAAGGCTCCCACCACCAGGCAGGGAGCGCACTGACCACCAGGGGCAGCTCCTGCATTGAGCGTCTGCCCCCTGGTGGTCAGTGTGTGTCATGGTGAGCAGTCATTCCCAGTCATTCTGCTTTAGGGTCACTTTGCATATTACCCTTTTATTAGATAGGATCCCTCCCCCTGCTCTGGAGAGGGAGAAGGAAAAAAGAGAAATATTAGTGATGAGAGAATCATGGATCGGCTGCCTCCTGCACACCCTCCATGGGGATCGAGTTGGCAACCCAGGCCTGTGCCCTTGACCAGGAATCGAACCCAGGACCCTTCAGTCTGCAGGCCACTGCTCTATCCACAGAGACACACTGGCCATGCCCCTCTCATCATTGATGTTTCTGTCCTTCCCTCTCCCTTCCTCTCTGAAATCAATAAAAACGTGTTTTTTTAAATAATAATAATAACGGCCGGTTTCTAAGAATATCTTTGCCAAAAAAACTCAGTCGCAGCCCCTTCTTCCTCGGCAAAAATGCTTCCAAAGTTCTTCTTGGTCCCTGAGCAGCCAGCCCTCAGCCTGCCCGTCTGCCTCTCCGTCCGTCTGCCTGTCCGTCCCGTCTGCCTGTCCCTCCCGTCTGTCTGTCCCTCCCGTCTGCCTGCCCGTCCCGGCGGTCAGGGCATCGGGAGATAGTGATGCCCACTGGCGAGCCCCCCGCCTCCCATGTGACCTGGTACCCCTCCCCCACTTACCCCACCCCCGCAGGTCGGACGCCTCCCTGTACTGCGACGATGTGGACATCCGCTTCAGCAAGACCATGAACTCCTGCAAGGTGCTGCAGATCCGCTACGCCAGCGTGGGCCGGCTGCTCGAGCGCCTCACTGACCTGCGCTTCCTCAGCATCGACTTCCTCAACACGTTCCTGCACTCCTACCGCGTCTTCACCTCGGCCGCCGCCGTCCTGGACAAGCTCATCGCCATCTACCGCAGGCCCATCAGCGCCATCCCCGCCAGGTGGGCGCCGGGGAGGCGGGCACCCCGGAACCAAGCCGAGCATGGGGGGGTGGGGAGAGGGGAAGTCCTGAGCTCTTCCCTCGGGCTCCTGGGTGGGGTCAGCTGCGGGCGGCACCTGCTCTGTGTCCTCCACGGTCTCACCTCTCACCCCTGTGTGGAGTTGGGTCCACCCCTCTCCAAGGGTCAGTGTCCCTTCCCGTTTCAGAAAGAAAGCAACGGGCCCGGCCGGTGTGGCTCAGTGGTAAGCGGTAACCTAGGAACCGATTCCCGGTCAAGGGCACAGGCCCGGGTTGCGGGCTCCATCCCCAGTGAGGGGCGTGCAGGAGGCAGCCGGTCCATGATTCTCTCTCTCTCTCTCTCTCCCTCTCTCTTCATCTCAGAGGTCAATAAAAATATTTAACGAAAGAAACGGGAAGGGATGGAGGGAAGGAGAGGGGAACGTCTTCGCTTTCTCAGCCCGCGTCCCGCTCAGCACAGGGGCGGGGGGCCTGAGCCTGTGACGGGCCCCCTGCGGCCCAGAGAAGGGTTCGTGGCTGAGTGGGCGCCTGCACCCGGGGCCCTGGTCTCGCTGAGCCCACTGGTGCCCGGCCGGCCGAGTCTGGGGGACAGTGTGGGCGCTGTGCTCCCCGTCCCCCCAGGCACGTCCACCTGCCAGGGCCCCGGGTCCCGAATGCAGCCGGAGGCAGGAGGAGGCCCAGGGCCCCCCACCCGCGCCCACTGCCCACGGGCTCGGGCCCCACGGGCGGCTCTGACCCTCAGCACCAGCCCCCCAGGGGCCCTGAGAGCAGGAGAGACCCCGTCCAGGATGGGCAGCGGCCCGGGGGCCAGCAGGCACAGGGGATTCCGGCTGCCTGCTCAGGCCATGCTGACCCCCCCCCCACAGGTCGCTGGAGCTCCTGTTCGCCAGCGGCCAGAACAACAAGCTGCTGTACGGGGACCCCCCCAAGTCCCCGCGCGCCACCCGCAAGTTCTCCTCGCCGCCCCCGCTGTCGCTCACCAAGACGGCCTCCTCCTCGCCCAGCCGCCGGCGCAAGCTGTCCCTCAACATCCCCATCATCACGGGCGGCAAGGCCCTGGACCTGGCCGCGCTCGGCTGCGGCCCCAACGGCTACTCCCCCGTCTACTCGGCCGTGGCGCCCCTCGGCAAGGCCGCGCTGGACACCGGCAAGCTCTGCATGGCCGGCGGCTTCGCCAGCAAGATCGCCGACGAGGCCGAGGCCACCGAGAAGCCAGAGGAGCCCGCGGCCCCCGGCAAGCAGAGTGAGTGGCGCTCGCGGCACGGATGGGGGGCGGGCGGAGAGGAGGAGGGAGGGCCTCCGGGTCCCTGGGGTGTCCATCTCCACAGGGGACGAATCGGGGCCAGGCCAGCCACCACCAGACCTAGTCCCGCCCCCCAGACTATGTGTGTCCGTGTGCAAGTGTGTGTGCACGTGCTTGTGTGCATGTATGTGCTTTGTGTGGACGCACATGTGTCTGGTGGTGTGCATGTATGTGTTTGTGTGTTCTGTGTTCATGTGTATGCTTTGGATGTGTGTATATGGTAGTGTGTTTGTGTGCATGTGTTAGTGTGCCTAGTGTGCATGTATATGTGTGCATGTGCAAGTGTGTGCATGTATTGTGTTTACATGTGCCCGCGTGCACATATACTGCATGTGTACACGTGCTTGTGTGCATTGTGTGTTTTGTGTGTGGATGCATGTGTGTATGGTGATGTGCATGTGTGTGCTTATATGGCCTGTGTTCATGTGTGTGCTTTGGGTGTGCGCATGCGCACATGTGTGTACATGGTGTGTGTGTGTGTGCATATTAGTCTGCCTTTGTGTGTGTGTTCCTATTTATATATGCGTGCATGATCGTGTGTGCATATCTGCATGTGTGTGCATGTGTGTTCCTATTTATATCTGCATGTGATCATGTGTGCATATGTGCACGTGTGCCTATTTATATCTGCGTGTGTGTTCGTGTGTGCATATCTGCATGTGTGTGCATGTGCGTTCCTATTTGTGTCTATGTGTGCGTGTTCGTGTGTGCATATATGCATGTGTGTGCACACATGTTGGACACCGTTTTCTAAAGAGAAGGCCTGGTGTCCCGTGAGCCCTCTAACGCGTCCCTCTAACTCCGCCTGCTCTGTAGTTGGGGAAACTGAGGTTCAGAGCAGGACACCCCCGCACGCGGGAGCCGGCCTCTCCGTTACCCCGCCAGCTTCCCCCACAGGCGTGACCCCGAGTCTCCCTGGGTTGAGGAGCCTGTCGGCTCCTGGCCAGACCCCGGCGTGTGGGCCAGTGGGAGGCCCCGCTTCCCTCTGCTCAGACCTGCCGCCAACACGCTCCCACGGGGACCCGGCAGGTGTGAGGTACCGAGGGAGCCGCTCGCCCTCCCCCGGGGAGAGTCCCACCTGAGTCCTGTCTCCTCCGTGACCACAGGCCCGAATCCAAAACCCGGGGACCGTCCGGGAGACGGAAGACCAGCCCCACCCCTCCCGGGCTCCGATGGCTCCGTGAGGGAGGAGTCGGACGTGGACCCGAACCAGAGCGACGAGGCCGAGCCCGAGACGTCGCCCACCAAGTCCCCGCCGACACCCAAGCCTGGCAAGGGCCAAGGCCCCTCAGGTACGGCTCACCAAAGGGCGTGCGGGCCCCAGCAGGGACCAGGTGGCCGGGCGAGAGAGAGAGCCAGCCAGCCAGTGGGCCCCACGCCCCGTAGCCCGGGGCGACCATGGGACTGGCTGGTCCTGCTCTTACACCCGGCAGTCACCCCGGGCCCCAGACAGGATGTGCGACCGCCCCACACAGGGGACCGGAGGGCCAGCACCCAGGACCACTCCTGGGAGCCCCATCGAGGGGCCCAGTTATTCCCATTTTTATTTTATTCCTTTATTTTATTGTTTTATTTCAGAGGGAGGAAAGGAGGAGGAAGAGAGAGAAACATCCATGATGAGAGAGAATTGCTGATCGGCTGCCTCCTGCACGCCCCACACACTGGGGATGGAGCCCACAGCCCGGGCAGGCGCCCTGCCTGGGAATCAAACCGTGACCTCCTGGTTCACAGGTCGACGCTCAACCACTGAGCCACACAGGCCAGGCTAAATCGTCATTTTTACATATTTTATTGATTTTTTTACAGGGAGGAAGGGAGAGGGATAGAGAGTTAGAAACATTAATGAGGGAGAAACATCGATCAGCTGCCTCCTGCACACCTCCTACTGGGGATGAGCCCGCAACCAAGGTCCATGCCCTTGACTGGAATCGAACCCGAGACCCTTCAGTCCGCAGGCTGACGCTCTATCCATTGAGCAACACAGTCCAGGCCTAACAGGCACTATTGCTAGCAGCTGCAGACACAGAGCTTTTTGTCCCGTCCCAATACCTCCTTTCGCCTTCAGGTGCCCCCCTGAGGGCGTGTTCCTACCCCACCATCCAGAGATTGCCTACTGAGACCAGAGAGGTTAAATAGCTCCCTGAGGCCACACAGCACATAGGGGAGGAGGCAGCGTGCAGGGCTCTGTACCCCTTACAGCCTATACTCGTCTGGATCTCAGCGGCGACTGAGCCTGGGAGGCAGGGAGAGGCGGAGGCGTGGAGGGGAGATAGAGGGGCGGCACAGGGGCTGCGGGCAGGGCACACACCCCTCCCGCAGCCCGGCCTGCCCCCGCCCTGGGACCCCGGCCTTCCTTCCTCCCCAGAGTTCCCCCTCTTTTCCTACAACAACGGGGTGGTCATGCGGTCCTGTCGCGAGCTGGACAACAGCCGCAGCGGCCTGTCGGCGGCCTCCGCCTTCGCCATCGCCACCTCGGGCGCCAACGAGGGCGCCTCCAACAAGGAGAAGTACCGGCGGATGTCCCTGGCCAGCGCAGGTGCGGGGCCGGGCTCGCTCACGGGGCGGGGGCCCTTCCTGCCGCCACCCCGTCCTCGCGGGCAGCTGTGCACGGAGGGAGCCCCGCTCCCCGCGGCGCCGGTCACCTGGGGGGGCCCGGTGGGCGGGGACGGCCCTGTCCGCCAGGCTCCGGGGTAAGAGGGGAGGCGAGGGGGAGGCCGGCTCCGCGTCCCCGTGATCCGCTGCCCTGTGCCGCCAGGCTTCTCCCCGGACCAGAGGAACGGAGACAAGGAGTTCGTCATCCGCAGGGCGGCCACCAACCGCGTGCTCAACGTGCTGCGGCACTGGGTGTCCAAGCACGCGCAGGTGGGCGGGGCCTGGCACTGGGTGTCCAATCATTGCAGGCGGGAGGGGGCCGGGCAGGCGGGCGGGGCCTGGCACTGGGTGTCCAATCATTGCAGGCGGGAGGGGGCCGGGCAGGCGGGCGGGGCCTGGCACTGGGTGTCCAATCATTGCAGGTGGGCGGGGCCGGGGCGGGTGGGCGAGGCCGGGCACTGGGTGTCCAATCAATCGCGTGCAGGTGGGCGGGGCCGGGGCGGGTGTCCAAGCAGGCGCAAGTGTGCGGGGCTGGTGACAGTGGGCCGGACCCGCGCCGGCTGGAGACAGGGCGGTGGGCACCCAGCTGGGCATAGGAGGGCCGGGCACTGGGCTGGAGACAGGAGAGTGGGCACAGATCCGGGGGGGAAAGGGGTGGCAGGGGCTGCGAGAAGGGAAGCCAGGGCGCCAGCTGCCGTCTCAGACCCCGGGGAGGGGACCAGGGACATTCAAGGGCAGACGCACCCCAGCCTCTGGGACGCGGGAAGCAGGGCTGCTGGGCTCCTGTCTCGGGGTGCAAGGAAGGTCTGCCTCCCAGGGCCCCGCCCAGGCCCGGCCACCCAGGCACAGGCAGCCACGCGTGAGCCTTTCACGCGAAGGTCTGCGGGCGCCGCTGGTACCCCCGTGGGTGGGACTGGAAACCGCCGCCGCCTCCCCGGGCCCGAGCCGGGACCCCTCGGGCAGCTGGGACGAAGTGGCCACAGCCGGCCCATCTCCCGCAGGACTTTGAGACCAACAAGGAGCTCAAGAGCAAGGTGGTGGGCTTCCTGGAGGAGGTGTCGCGCAACCCCGAGCTGCTGACCCAGGAGCGGAAGGCGGCCGCCAACATCGTGCGGTGAGGCCTGGGGTTGGATGAGCTGGGACGGGCTGGGGGGCTGGGATGAGCCCGCCGCTGACCCACGGGGGTGGCCAGCAGCCTGGGGTGGTTAACCCTGGAGCAGCCAGGCAGGAGAGCCTGCAGGGCATCTGTCCAGGGGTTGGCAGGGGCCGCCCCAGAGGCGAGGTGGGTGCAGACAGGTCATGTTCGTGCCTGGGCCCCCAGGACTCTGACGCAGGAGGACCCCGGGGACAACCAGATCACGCTGGAGGAGATCACGCAGCTGGTGAGCCTGCCCTGCCCCCGCCCACTGCCCCCCAGCACCCCCTGAGCAAGCACAGACACCCTGCCCAGATCCTGCCCCATCCCCAGGGCGGCACAGGGGGCTCTTGCCGGAAGCCTCTCTCCCTGCTGGGACGGGCAGGGCGTTGCACAGACTCAGCTCTTCGCTGACTGGCCCTGGGAGAATGGGTCACCCTGCACCACCCTGAAGGGGAGCTGCCGCCCTGGGCCCCTGCCCCCCCCATGGCAACACCCCTCAAGAGCAATAGCCTGAGGCTCTTCCCAACCAAGTGCCCCTGAGCTGCCAGGCCCTGGGAGCCCAGGTGGGGCACATCCAGCTTGGGGGAGGCTCTGGTGGCCTCAGAGCTCCTTCTTGCTGTGAGGGCTCCCCCAAGCCCTGCAAAAGGGGCAGGAGGCTGTACCCCCCGTCCCCTGCCTCTGCTCCCAGGCTCACCCACTTTCCTAGGCCCCGGGCAGAGGGAGCCCTGGTCAGTGTGGCTCAGTGGGTAGAGCATCAGCCTGCGGACTGAAGGGTCCCTGGTTCCATTCCGGTCAAGGGCACAGGCCCGGGTCGTGGGCTCCATCCCCAGTGGGGGGCGTGCAGGAGGCGGCCGATCCATAATTCTCTCTCCGCATGGATGTTGCTCTCTCTCCCTCACCCTTTCTCTCTGAAGTCAATAAAGATATATATATATATTTTTAAAGAATTTAGGTTATAAAAAAGGGGGGCCGAGGGGGCGACCTGCCCCTCCTGCCCAGCACACCTTCTCCCAGCCAGGCCTCCCCACCCCCATCCCGGGCTCCGGGCCCCTACAGGCCAGCCCTCCTGGGCCCTCATCTCCCATCTGGTCTGCCAGGAGCGGCCTCCCCCTACTCACACCCGTCCATCCACCTGACCCCCCCCCCACGGAGTCCTTGGAGGTCCCTGGGGAAGTGTCGGGAAGCCAGGGGGGGCCTCGAAGGGCTAAGCAGGGCTAACGCGGACTGGCCTCCCTCAGGCCGCGGGCGTCAAGGCCGAGCCCTTTGAGCACCACTCGGCCCTGGAGATCGCCGAGCAGCTGACCCTGCTGGACCACCTGGTCTTCAAGAAGATCCCTTACGAGTGAGTGGGGTGCGTGGGTGCCAGCCTCCCCTCCCACCTCCCCCTGGAAATGACAGCCTTAAAAGCAGAGGGATCCGGGGGCCCGCCTGACCGCCTCGTCCTGGGCCCTCCCGTCTCCTGCAGGGAGTTCTTCGGACAAGGCTGGATGAAGCTGGAGAAGAACGAGCGGACCCCCTACATCATGAAGACCACGAAGCATTTCAACGACGTGAGTGTGCCGTCGCACGCCCCCACCGGGACTGAGCGCACAACCCGGGCCTGTGCCCTGACCGGGATCGAACCCGGGACCCTTCCGTGCACAGGCCGGCGCGCTATCCACTGAGCCACGCCGGCTAGGGCTCCCTCTGTTCCCTTTGCTGGGGCCTAGGAAAGAGGGTGAGCCTGGGAGCGGAGGCGGGGGCGGTGGTGGTCCTTCTCGGGCTGCCTGGCGAGACCCCCCGCGTGAGGCAAGAAGACTGGGAGGGACAGGAATTTAAAATACACTTTTACTGACGTCAGAGAGGAAGGGAGAGAGAGAGAAACATCCATGAGGAGAGAGAATCACTTACCAGCTGCCTCCTGCACGCCCCCCACCGGGGATCGAGCCTGAAACCCGGGCCTGTGCCCTGACCGGGATCGAACCCGGGACCCTTCAGTCCACAGGCCGACGCGCTATCCACTGAGCCATGCCGGCTCTCCCGTTTCTTCCTGGGGGTTAACTGTGGCCTGAGACCGTGTTTCCCCTCCTAGGACCTCCTTCAGGACCAGCACCCAGGCGAGGCAAGCAGGTGCCCAGGGGGCGAAACCCCAGGAGCCACCACCCTCCCGTGGCTGCTGCTGCCCCACCAGGGGCCTCCAATCCAGGCTCCTAAGACAGTGCATCCCATTCTTGGATTTAGAAAGAGGCCCCTCGTGTGTCCCCATTTAGGGTAACGTGCATCGTGCGTTGCTTTTGGAAAATGGCGTCTTGCCCCGGCCTGTGTGTCTCAGTGGATAGAGCATCGGACAGAGAGGTCCCGGGTTCGATTGCGGTCAGGGCTTCATGCCGGGGATAAAGGCTCAATCCCCAGTGGGGGAGGGAGCATGCAGGAGGCAGCCCATCAGCTGCTCTCTCTCATCATGGATGTTTCTATCTCTCCCTCTCCCTTCCTCTCTAAAATCAATCCTATGTAATAAAAACCTAATACGTAGCCCTGACCGGTTTGGCTCAGTGGATGGAGCATCGGCCTGCGGACAGAAGGGTCCCAGGTTCGATTCCGGTCAAGCGCATGTATCTTGGTTGCGGGCACATCCCCAGTGGGGAGTGTGCAGGAGGCAACTGATCGATGTTTCTCTCTCATCAATGTTTCTAGCTCTCTGTCCCTCTCCCCTTGTCTCAGTAAAAAAAAAAAAATCAATAAAGGATATTTTTTAAAAACACACACACAAAAAAACAAATATGCAAATCAACTCAACAGCAGAATGACTTGTGGATCGACCGGTTGCTATGATGCACACTGTCCTCCAGGGGACAGATGCTCAGCACAGGAACTGCCCCCAGCCTGCAGGCCCCCGGCCAGCCAAGGCAGGTGCCAGCAGGGCACCCCCCCATCACTTCACCAGTCGCCCCACAGGTGGCCCTGATCACCGGCTAGGCCTAGGGACCCTGCCCATGTATGAATTCCATGCATTGGGCTTCTAGTAAAAATATCCTGTGTGATAAAAAGGTACTATGCAAATTAACTGTCACTCTGCAACAGGATGGCAGTGCCCATAGCAGCAGGGGCAGGATGCTGGTGGTGTCACCCTGGCAATGTGAGCCCAGCAGGCATTGCTGTGGTGACCCAGAGCAGGCAAGCGCCCAGCAGGGCCTGCTGGCGGGTCACTGGGCGTGGCAGGTTGCTGCAGCATTCTGTGAGCAGGCAAGCTCAGCCCACAGGCTGCGCCCAGCAGGACTTGCTTGCCTGTCCCCATGGTGTGGAGCAGGCAGACCCCACAAAGAGCAGAGAACCACGAGGAGTGGGCCTAAGCCATCAGTAGGACGTGTCCTGAGGGTTCCTGGATTGGAGAGGGTGCAAGTCAGGCTGAGGGACATAGACTCCCATGCACGAATTTTGTGCACTGGGCCTCTAGTCCTATATAATAAAAGAGTAATATGCAAATGGACCCTAACAGCAGAACCACTGGGAATGACCGGTCACTATGACACACACTGACCACCAGGGGGCAGACGCTCAATGCAGGAGCTGCGCCCTGGTGGTCACTGTGCTCCCACAGGGGGAGCTCTGCTCAGCCACAAGCCAGGCTAATGGCTGCCAGCACAGTGGTGGTGGTGGGAGCCTCTCCGGCCTCCTCAGCAGAGCTAAGGATGTCCGACTGCAGCTTAAGCCTGCTTCTTGCTGGCAAGTGGACATCCCCCGAGGGCTCCCAGGCTGCCAGAGGGATGTCTGACTGCCAGCTTAGGCCCGATCCCCTGGGGAGCAGACCTAAGCCAGCAGGTGGACATCCCCCAAGGAGTCCCAGACTACGATAAGGCACAGGCCGGGCTGAGGGGACCCCCCACCCCACCCTGAGTGCACAAATTTTTGTGCACCAGTCCTCTAGTGTTTTAAAAAAGGAAAAGAAAAATGGCATCTTTACATTTCCATTCAGGAATCTGATCTTTTTCTTCACCATTCAAACCTGTGATAGCCCTTCGGTAACTTTTTTATTGGTTTGTTTTTCATATCCCGCCGATTCCCGCGGGTCATTCGGAGATGACCTGTTTGCACTGTATCTCCTCATTGGTCTTCCTCACACTGAGAACACCTTCTCTTGCCGATCTGTGGAGTCCGTTCCTCCAGGATTTTCAGACCGTCTGCAGATCACCATGACTCGTCCTCTTGAAGACACTCGTTCCTCTTACCCTTTTTTTTCTTGTCTTATCACATGGGCTTCAAGATCAGTAACCTGATCGCTTCCGAAATCGTCCGGAACGAGGACATCGGCGCCCGGGTGAGCGCCATCGAGAAGTGGGTGGCGGTGGCCGACATCTGCCGCTGCTTGCACAACTACAACGCCGTCCTGGAGATCACCTCCTCCATGAACCGCAGCGCCATCTTCCGCCTGAAGAAGACGTGGCTCAAAGTGTCCAAGCAGGTGGGGGGGTGGGCAGCTGGCAACCACCGGGGGCTGGGGCCGGGCCGGGAACCAGAGACCCTCTCCTGCATCACCTGGCACCGGGTGGCAGGCCCACAGGTGGGGCCCGGGGGCCTGGGCATCCATAACTCCCACGTGAGGAATGAAAAGGGGGGCGATAAGGTCCTGACTATTGGTCCCCACAGTCTCCTCCTTGAGCTGGGACAAGCATGGGGCTTCACGAGGACCCCGGCCCGTGCCTGCCGGTGCCTGAGACGGTGCCCGGGAATCCAGAGGCCACTCCTCAGGACCTCGGTTCTGAAGACCCC
>PVJC01034839.1:0-18597 GCA_004026665.1 Murina feae
CATTAAAGCCTTCTGTTCCTCAGGTTCCTCACCTGTAAATTAGGATCTACCTACAGGGATTTGGGGGGTCAGAAACAGATAACACCTGTTAAACCCTTAGAACAGTACTCGGCACAGCTAATGTGACACTATCATTCCCCCACCCTCCCCCACCTCTAACCCCCCAAGAAACTTCTAAATGCAAATGCATATCCAAGTCATGTGGAGCACGCCACTGTGGAGAGGAGCACCGAGCTACTCCAGATGTGCAGCATCCATCTGCATCCCGCTCAGGTGGGCTCTCGGCAGGGTGCCTGTCATCAGCAAGAACTGGTTAACACGTCAAGTGCCCAGCCAGTCACCGGTGACTGACACTGTATTTTCGGCCTGGAAGACAAAACAGGCTTGGCGCTTATCCTGTGAAGCAGGCATAACAAGAGCAGCTGGGGCCGGTTGGGCGCTCAGTTCAGTCTGCTGGAGAAACAACAGCCTGACTGCGGTGTATAGTGAGTCACGTGATGGTGTGCACTGCCCTTGAGCTTAACTGGAAACTCACCCGCTTTCTACAGAGGGTTCCCGATGGAGGGTCCCAAGTGCCCTCGTTACCACTCAGCAACAGCCCAACTTAGCTGGGGTCACAGAGCGGCAGCCACCTGTTGAACCACAGCACGGTTCAGTTCCCATCCTAGTTCTTCTTGGCACTACTATCAACTCAACCCTTAAAAGGGGGCTGTGTGGTGGGGGGCCAATCTGCTATTTTTCTTGAGCCTAACTGTCAATTCTCCCTGCTTCTTTGCTTCCAACAGAACTGGGCTAAACCACAGGGCACATTATATTTTTTCAAAGGAATTTATACATGCATGATCCCATTTGAAAATGACGATCATCATTTACATGTATATAATGTTAACCATTTTAGAAAATGCTTTCTCCTCCATTAATTCCATCTTCACAAGAACACTGCGAGCTGAACTAGAGAAACTCAAGCTAAAGCAGGCCTGGGGCGCTGCCTGGGGAGGTGACTCCCAAGGTCTCACGGTGTCATGGCCTCACCAAGGATACCTCATGCTTGGACCCACCTCCTCAGCCTCTCAGGCTCCAAAATATGACCTGTCTGCACGTCCAGAAGGGCCTCTACTCTGGGGGGACTCAAGGTAACCAGGGCCCCCCACACAACAGGGCATCTCACACAGTCACATATAAACAGACAGTGGGAGACACAGCTGCTGAGTGGACAGGACAGAGGCCTCTGGGCCCCTGACCAGCACATGCTCTCTCTACAGGCCCTTCGCCAGGGGCAGCCAGAGGGGAATCAGAAGGGGACTTGCTGGGTAAGGGATTGGAACTAAGGGAGGCAGCCACAGTGCTCGGTGCTGGGGGCACAGGCTAGGAAAGGCGACTCTTTCTGCAACAGGAAAATTGCCAGGCCACAACAGGCTACCACTCCACCCAGCGACCTCTTGTCTCTGTTTAACAGTATCCAGAGCTATGGGTTCTATGTAGATATGTTAGTTTCCAGGTCCAGTGGCAGCCAGGCCTCATTCTGTCTCTTTAAGGTAGCTCAACTCTTTCTGGTTTGTTCTCATCGTCTGGCTTTGAGTCTGATTCTTCTTCCTCACTCTGGGTGGAGGTGAGGGAAGTAGTGAGCAATGCATCTCTGCACTTGTTAGATGGTGGTATTATTGTTATTACTAGGGGCCTGGTGCACAAAAATGTGTGCACTGGGGGGGGGGGGAGGGAAGGGTCCCTCAGCCCGGCCTGTGTCCTCTTGCAGTCTGGGACCCCTTGGGGGATGTCCACCTGTGGGTGTGTCTGGCCAGCCTGGGTGAGGGGCTGATGGCTGTTTTCAGGCTGGCTAAGCCCCCCAGTGGGAACCCTTACACCATGGGGGTGTGGCTAGCCTGGATGAGGGGCTGAGGGTCATTTTCAGGCTGCCCACAGTCCCTTCAGGGTTTGGGTCCCTACTGGGGTACCTGGCCAGCCTGAGTGAGGGGCTGAGGGCTATTTGCAGACTGGCCACAGCTCCCATTGACCCAAGGTCCCAGCGAGGCTGGCTAGAAGCAGGTTTCTGGGGCTTATTTATCTTCTATAACTGAAACTTTGTTGCCTTGAGCGGAGGCCACAGCCAGCCTAGGCAGGCAGTTTCCTCCATTGCTGGCCTCTTGTTGGCTCTAGCTCCGTGGCTGCCGACCACCATCTTGGCTGGGTTAATTTGCATACAGTCGCTCTGATTGGATGGTGGGCATGGCTTGACTGGTGGGCATGGCTTAGGTGTAATGGAGTGAGGGTCAATTTGCATATTGCTCTTTTATTATATTAGATTATTATTATTTTATAGATGAGGAAATTGAGGGTCTGAGAAGTTATAACAAAACTGTCTTTCTGAAAGATATCACATGATATGCTTCTGGTCCACAGCACAGCTCCCCATCAGGAGCTTCAGCATACGCTTGCCAATGTGAATGCAGAATATGTGAGGCTTAGGGTCTCTGGGCAGCTGTCCCTAAAAATGACTGGCTCCCTGCCAGGAGGGTCTCTTCAAAGAACTGTACAATCTCTATAGTGACAGAGCGGTATAGATCCATTCCCATCTTTAACCAATGCCCCATCTAAAAGCTCACATTTATTTGTAGCACAATTCCCTGGATGTGGGGTTTAGGCCCTGAAATGAGAGAGGCTCGGGGTCAGGGTGGATTCAGAAGCACCTACTTCAGCCTAACCAAATTATTCACTTTCCCCACAACCCCAGTTCCCAGAAACTTACACCTCACAGACCAATAAAATTTCCCCCCCAAACCTAAAAACCAAAAAGTAAGGCTATTACCAAGTAAGGTTATTAGGGAAAAAACCTACAGTCTATATATAAGGTATTTCATAAAATAAAGAATACCTGAACACCAAGTCCTCAGAGAGGGCTCAGAATAAAGGACATTAATTACCTTTAGTGGAAAAAAACTTAGTTACATAAAAACCCCAGTACATCATCTGATGAGAACTAGCCTGGAATCACAGTCCTGCACCAACCCGCCACTACCCCCACTCCCCCATCCCTGTAGCACTTGGCACTTCTTCAATGATGGTAGCTCACACTACCTGAGACAGCTCATCTATTTTCAAAAAACTTGATTAAGATTTTTAATTTTTTTAAATTCACTTTATTTATTATTTTTTTTAAAAAATATGGAACGCTTCACAAATCTGCGTGTCATCCTTGCATAGGGGCCATGATAATCTCTGTATCGTTCCAATGTTAATGTATGTGCTGCCCAAGCGAGCACCAGATTTTTAAAAATGTGTAACATATAAATATGTTATAAAAAATTAAACTGTTAGGAATAATACTTTAGGAACCTGTGTCTAGCCACTCCACTCCATTATATATGTTGTACCACCTTCAGCTGAGGCCAGATTCCTGGGATCAACTAGAATAAATAGCTAATATACTGAGCACCTTCTAAGTGGTTAATACGCACTCACTCAGTTACTTCGTAGGTCAACCTTATGGGGTAAGTACAATTATTATGCCCATTTATAGGTTTTTTAAAAACACAGAGTAATATGAAGGGGCCAAGTTCAGATTCAAACCCCAGCAACCTGGCTCCAAAGCCCGCACTCTTAACTGCCACACTTGTTTGCGCTAAGGCTTCCTAACGTATCCAATTGGAAGGCAAAACATGTACTTTCCACTTCCTTCTCCCTCCCATGGCCCTTGACCCAGTTCATCCTCTCCTTCCCTTTCTACTAAACTGAACCTAACCTATATTCCTGGCTCCATTCTCTCTATCCAACGTACTCCCTTCAGTCCTGCACATATTTAAGTTTAATCTAAAATTATTCTCATCATAAAAGTAATTATGCTCAATTAAAAAAACAGCAAATATAAAGTAGAAAGAAAAAAACCCCCAACCTATTCATAGCCTTACCAACCACTGAAACCATCACTATGACACATTTTGATAATGTTCCTTACAATCTCTTTTTCTAGTACACAAGCCATTTTTTTTAAAACATGAGATTAAAAAATAATTTGGTTCTAATCATATTATAGGTAGAATTTTAGTGAAAATTATCTTGAGTATTTTTCATGTTATTAAACATATTTACATTGTCAATGTAAATTTAAGCTCTGATCATACTAGTTATCGCTCAAAAATGTTCAATATCTCACCCCATGCCTATTAAATCTCAAATTCCTTAGTCTGACATTAAGGTTCCCTGTAATCTATTACAGTGTGTTTTTGCTCCTATTTTCCATATCCTAGCCTTGTCTCAACATGGATTCTTAACAAATGGGATCTCCATTGCTTGAGTACTTCCCCTATTTTTTCCACACTCCCTGGGTCTTTGCTGACCCACATGATCTAGATTTTAGAGGACACACACAATTTTGATTGGTTTATGCTTAAAATGAACTCTTATTTCACACACAAACCTATTCCCAACCTCTACCCCAATCCCAAGCTCCACTATCATTTGCTCAGGGCAAAAATCTTTTCTTAAATTTTTATTTATTGATGAGAGAAAGAGAGAGAGGGAGGGAGGGTCACAGAGGAAGGGAGGGGAAGAGAGAGAGAGAGAGAGAGAGAGAGAGAGAGAGAGAGAGAGAGAGAGAATCTGTTGTTCCCCTTATTTATGCATTCACTGGTTGCTTCTTGTATGTACCCTGACCCGAGATCGAACCCGTAACCTTGGCGTATTGTTATGAGGCTCTAACCAACTGAGCTACCCGGTCAGGGCCTTCTCAGGGCAAAAACTTCGAGTCATGTTTGAGTCCTTTCTTTCTCCCACATCCCACACCCAATCAATCAGCAACTCCAATGGGTTCTGCCTTGGAATATCTATCATGAATCAAAACATTTTTCAGCATCTGCCCCATGACCTCTCAAATCCAAGCCTCTATTTCTCTAATACCATAGCCTATACCTGGACCTCCCTGCTTCACTCTGTCCTTCATGCAGACTGTTTCCAATGCAGCAGCCAAAGGTCTTTAAAAAACATAAATTAGAGCAAACCATTTCTTGCCTTATAAGTGCCCAATGGCCTTCCATCACATTTAGAATAAAAGCCAAAATACTAGGTCCTGACTATCCCTTAGACCTCATGTATTACCACTCCCAACTTCTTTTACTATCCTCCAGCTACACTTGCCTCCTGCTAGTTGAATGAATTAAGTGAATGTTCAGGCCACGGACCCATGAAACTAAGGGCCCAACTGCTGGAAGGAGTTACCAGCCATCAAGATGGTCACTTCTCAGAGCGTCATCACAAGTAATGATCACGCACTGGGCACCCCCTTAGCTTTCTCTTTCTCTCATTTCCTCCCGTACTCCCTCTCAGTTACACCTCAACAGGGTAAATTTGTTAGGTTCCTGGAAGATGACTGGACAATAAGTCCCAAACATTTTAAAAATATTTATGTTCTTCTAGGAATCTAGTCTAAGGAAGCCAGAGAAGCATGCAGATGTTAACATATATGTGGATAATCACCCCAAGAGTACACAGAATATTGACGATATGGAACAATGCTCCCAATATTAAGCCAGAAAAAAAAATGTGAGTAGAAAAATGGTTTTAAAAAACCTAGCTAGAAAAAATGATTCCTACTTTATTAAAATATTCATGTATGATGGAGGGGGGCAGGGAGCGCTGGCATGTTCTATCTCTTGATCTGGTACTCTGTGCTTGTCACATGACACCTGTGATTCATGCTCCGGTTTTATGCTCAGAGAGGAATACTCTAAAACATTATTAGTCACCTACCTAGTGGAAGTATCGGCGATTTAAATTTTTCCTTCCAAATGTTCATTGTTTTCTGTAATAACATACTGTATTTCTACAATTAGAAAAAAAATGAAACAAATTTTAAATCTCACTCCTATTAAAAAGGATCATGCCTTATTACAGGTCTTCTGGAAGGCAACATATCAACAGATATCAAGACCTTTAAAAATATTCAAATCAGACACAGAAAATGGCTGGAAAAATCCACAGCAAATCATTAACAGTGATTATTTCTGCAGAGTCTGTCTAGGGTAAGGGAGTGTTGGGAAATGTTGACTTCAATACTTAGTATATTCCGTACAGTTTATTTAACAATGAGTGTGTGCTACTTTCAGAATCACACACACAAACTCAAGCCCTTGACAAGGAATCTCATCTCCAGAAATCTATTCTTAAAAAAACTGTTAATAAACAATATGAATGGGCCTATAGTACAGAAATTGAATCAATAATTAATAATCTTCCCAAACAGAAAGCACCAGGCCCAGATGGGTTCACTGGTGAATTCTACCAAACATTTAAGGAAGAAATTATATCAATGTTTTTATGACCTCTTTCAGAAGATAAAAGCAGAAGCTGTACTTCCCAACTTACTCTCTGAGGCTGGCATTATGCTAATATCAAACCCAGAAGAAACATTATAAGAAAAGTACAGACCTAATCTCTCATGAATATAGATGCAAAAATCCTCAACAAAGTATTAGCAAACTGAGTCCAACAATGTACAAAAATTATACAACATGACCAAGTGAGATTTACCCCAGGTATGTAAGGCTGGCTCAACATTCAAAAATCAATTAATGTAATCCATCACATCAATAGGCCAAGGAAGAAAAATCACACGATGGTATCAGTAGATACAGAAAAAGCATTTGACAAAATCCGACACCCACTCATGATGTATCTCAGCAATCTAGAAATAAAGGGGAACTTCCTCAACTGGACAAAGAACACCCACCAAAACCTACAGCTAATATCATACTGTGCGAAATTTGAAGTTTCCCCACCAAGATCAGGAACAAGGCAAGGATGTCTGTCCCCTCTCACCACTATTTTCAACATTATAGTGAAAATCCTAACTAATGTGCAATAAGGCAAGAAAAGGAAATAAAAGGTATACAGGTCAGGAAGGAAGAAACAAAACTGTATTTGTTCACAAATAACGTAATTGTTCATAAAGAAAATCTGAAAGAATCAACCAAAAAATCTTGGAACACACAATTACAGCAAAATTATAGGATACAAGATTAATACACCCAAACCAATTGCTTTCCTAGATGTAAGCAGGTAGAACAAGATGAATTGAAATTACCGTTGACATTAGCACCCCCCACCATGAAATAGTTACACAACTAACAAAATAGGTGCACGATCTAAATGAGAAAAGCTATAAAACTCTGATGAAAGTTATTTTTTTTAAAATGTATTTTATTGGGTTTTTTTTACAGAGAGGAAGAGAAAGGGATAGAGAGTTAGAAACATCAATCAGCTGCCTCCTGCACACTTCCTATTGGGGATGTACCCGCAACCAAAGTACATGCCTTGACCGGAATCAAACCTGGGACCCTTGAGTCCACAGGCTGATGCTTTATCCACTGAGCCCAACCAGTCAGGGCCAAAAGGAATTTTGTAAAAAACTAAATAAACAGTCCTGGCATGTGGCTCAGTTGGTTGGAGTATTATCCTGTATACCTAATTAGGGCACATACCTAGGTTGCGGGTTTGATCCCTGGTCAGGGCACGTACAGGAGGCAACCAATCTCTCTCTCAGAAAAACAAAAACAAAAAACCCACCAGAAAACAACCATATCCTCCAGTGAGTTTTTTTAAATGAAAATTAAAAACAAACAAACACCACATAAGCAAAGAAATATTCCATGTTCATGGATAGGAAGACACAATATTATCAAGATGTCAGTTCTTTCCAACTTGACTTAAAGATTCAACACAATACCAATAAAAATCCCAGTAACTTATTTTGGGATATCAACAAACTGATTCTCAAGTTTATATGGAGAGACAAATGACCTAGAATAATCAACTTAATATTGAAGGAAAAGAACAAAATCAGAGCCTGACACTACCCAACTTCAAGACACTATAGTATTTGTGAAAGAATAAATACATAGATCAATGAAACAAACCAGAGAGCCCAGAAATAGATCCACATAAATATAACCACCTGATCTTTGACACAGGTGCAAAGGAATACAATTGAGCAAAAACACTCTTTTCAGTAAGTGATGCTGGACCAACTGGACATTCACATGTAAATATAAAAAAGGCCTAGACACCAACTTACATCCTTCACAAAAATTAACTCAAAATAGATCATAGACTTTAAATTTAGGAGAAAACCTAAATGACCTTGGATATGGCGATAATTTTGTAGATACAATGCCAAAGGCATGATCCATGAAAGAAAGAAGTGATAAGCTGGACGACATTAAAATTAAAAACTTCAGCTCTGTGAAAGACAATGTCAAGAGAGTGAGGAGACAAATTACAGACCAGGATAAAATATCCGCAAAAGAGACAACTGTTAACGGGGTACTGTCCAAAATATACGAAGAACTCTTAAAACTCAAGGATATGAAAATCAGCAATCTGATCTAGAAACGGGCTAACGTTCTGAAGATCTACCTCATCAAAGAAGCTATTCAGATGGCACATAAGAATATGAAAAGACACTCAACATCCTATGCCATTAGGGAATTGCAAATTAAAGCAAAAATGAGACACCATTTGTGTAGGAAAAACTTCCGTCTTCCTCCTCTATGTCTTCCTCCTTTACTCTCACACTACCACATTCACAAACTTCTGACATGACATGAGATCTGGGTCCTTCCACACACACACAT
This sequence comes from Murina feae, assembly GCA_004026665.1. Lineage (NCBI taxonomy): Eukaryota > Metazoa > Chordata > Mammalia > Chiroptera > Vespertilionidae > Murina > Murina feae. The sequence goes on from PVJC01034839.1 coordinate 8,622, forward strand.
TAAGCAACTCTGCAACACCAGCTGTGTGTCCCAAAATTTAACCTAATTCTAACACTATCTACCTAGTGTCAGATCCCATAGGTTAAGGGGTCCCATGTGACTCTCCTCCACTCCAGATGCCAACTTACCCACAACTTCCGCCTGACTTGGCTACAACTCAGGTTCCCATGAACTGCTCCCCCTTGGATTTGATTCATTTGCTAGAGAAGATCACAGAACTCAGGGAAACACGCCTCCCACTTTCTTAAAGGATATGATAAAGGACACAGATGAGCAGCTAGATGAAGAGATGTACAGGGCAAGGTCTGGAAGGGTCTCTAGTATAAGAACTTCTGTCTCCGTGAAGTTGGGGTCCATCGCCCTCTTGGCACCAGGTGTGTCTCACCCACCTGGAAGCTCCCCAAACCCTGTACTATTGGGATTTTTAGAAGGCTTCCTCAGGTAGGCCTGATCAATTATCAATTCCATTTCCAGCCCCTCTCTCTCTCTATGGAATGGAGGGATGGGGCTGAAAATTCCAAGCTTCTAATCATGGTCTTCCTAGTGACCAGTCCCCGTCCAGAAATCACTCAGCATCCCACTGAATCACCTCATTAGAACAAAAGACACTCCTATCACCCAGGAAATGCCAAGGGCCCTGTCTCTGGAACTGGAGTCAAAGACCAAATATTAGAACAAGGATGCTACCTGTGCTCTTATTGGTTAGAAAATCACAAGGGTTTTAAGAGTCTGTGCCAGGAACTGGGGGCAGAGACTAACATATGTTTTTTCTGTTATTACATGCCACTACACACCTATTGGAAGGCCAGTATCCTGAAGACTGACACCAGATGCTGGTGAAGATGTGGAGCCGCAGGAACTATCAATCAGTGCTGGCGCGACTGAAAAATGGTACAGCCACTCTGAAGACAGTTTGGCGTGGTGTATGCTTCCGCTTGTTTGTAGCTTTCTCTATGTCTTTCTTCAATGTCCTATAGCTTTCCAACCACAGGTCTTCTAACTCCTTGCTTAATTTATTCCTAGGTATCTTATGTTTTTGTTGGCAATAGTAAATGGGATTGTTTTCTTAGTCCCTTTCTGGGAGTTTGTTATTAGTATATAAAAATGCCACTGATTTCTGGACATCGTCCCATGCACCGAAAGGTTGCCAATTTGATTCCTGGTCAGGGTACATGCCCAGGTTGCAGGCTCAATACCCGGTAGGGGGCATGCAGGAGGCAGCTGATCAAGGTTTTGCATGGATATTTCTTACTCTCTCCCTCTCCCTTCTTCTCACTCTAAAAAAAAAAAAAAAAGGATAAAAATATATGTGTTAAAATGCCACCAATTTCTAGATATTAATGTTGTATCCTGCTACTTTGCAAAATTCATTTACTAGATCTAGTAGATTTTTGGTGGAGTCTTTAGGGTTTTCTATGTACAATATCATGTCATCTGAAAGTAATGACAGTTTTACTTCATTCCTTTCTAATTTGGATGCTTTTTATTTCTTCTTCTTGTCTGATCACTATGTTGAATAAGAGTGGTGAAAGCAGACATCCTCATCTTATTCCCGATCTTAAAGGAAATGCTTTTAGGTTTTGCTCATGGAGTGTGATACTGGCTGTAGGTTTTTCATATATGGCCTTCATTATGTTGAGGTATGATCACTCTATCCCTGCCTTGCTGAGAGTTTTATCATAAACGGGTGCTTTATTTTATCAAATGCTGTTTCTGTGATTTATGTAATCATGTGATTTCTTAATTTATTTTGAGAGAGAGAGAGAGAGAGAGAGAGAGAGAGAGAGAGAGAGAGAAACATTGATGTGGAAACTGCCCCCTAACATGGATGGAGCCCATAACCTGGGCTTGTGCCCTGATGGGGAATTGAACTGGCAATCCTTCTGGTGCATGGGACAATACCCAGCCAACTGAGCCACACTGGCCAGGGATGATTTTTATCTTTCATTTTGTTTATGTGATGTATCACATTGATTGATTTGTGGATATGGTATCAGCCTTGCATCCAGGAATAAATCCCACTTGATCATGGTGTACAATCTTTCTAATGTATTGCTGTATAAAGTTTGTTAATATTTTGTTGAGGATTCTAGCACCTATGTGTATCAGTGATATTGGCCTATAAGTTTCTTTCTTTGTAGTGTGTGTATCTGGTTTTGAAATTAGGATAATGACAGCCTCATAAAAAGAGGTTGGAAGTCTTCCCTCCTCTTAGAATTTTTTGGAATAGTTTGAGGAGGATAGATGTTAGTTCTTTGAATGTTTGATAAAATTTGCATGTAAAGCCACCTGGTCCAGGACTTTGTTTGCTGGGAGGATTTGTGTATGTGTGTGTGTGTATCTCTGTGTGTGTTTTCATTACTGCTACAATTTCATTAGTTATTATCGGTCTATTCAGGTTTTCCGATTCTTCGTGATTCAGTCTTGAAAGATTGTATGTTTCCAGGAACTTGTTCATTTTCCTCAGGTTGTCCCATTTGTTGGCATACAGTTGTTCAATTCTTTGTACTTCTGTTGTGTCAGTTGTTACTTCGCCTCTTTCATTTCTGATTTTATTTATTTGGGTCCTCTCTCTTATTTCTTGGTGAGTCTAGCTCAAGATTCATCCATCTTTACCTCTTCAAAGAACCAGCTCTTGGTTTCATTGATCTTTTGTATTGTTTTTGAAGACTCTGTCATTTATTTCCACTCTGATCTTTATTATTTCCTTCCCTCTGCTTACTCTGGGTTTTTCTGTTGTTCTTCATTTAGTTCTTTTAGGTGTAGGTTTAGATTGTTTATTTGATATTTTTCTTGCTTCTTGAGGTAGGCCTGTAATGCTATGAACTTCCCTCTCAGAACTACTTGCTCTGTGTCCCATAGATTTCAGTTTTGTGTGTGTATATTTTCATTTTTTCCCAGGTCATTTTTTATTTCTTTCTTAGTCTCCTTGGTAACCTATTTATTATTTAATAACATAGTATTTAGTCTCCATGTTTGTGTATGTTTTTGAGTTTTGGGGGTTACTTTTCATTGTAGTTGATTTCTAGTTTCATGCCATTGCAATCCAAGAAGATGCTTGGTATGAGTTCAATTTTCTTGAATTTTTAAAGACTTATTTTGTGTCCTAACATGTGGTCTATCTTTGAGAATGTTCCATGTGTACTTGAGAAGAATGTATATTCTTCTGCTTTGGAATGAAATGTTCTATAAATATCGATTAAATCTATATGATCCAGTGTCTCACTTAAGGTCGCTGTTTCCTTGTTGATTTTTTGCCTGAAAGATCTATCTAGTGATGGCAATGGGGTGTTAAAGTACCCTACTATGTCTATATTGCTGCCCATCTCTCCCTTAAAGTCCACCAAGAGTTATTTATATGCTTAGGTGTTCCTATATTGGGTGCATATATGTTTACAAGGGTTATGTCCTCTTATAACAGCAAAAATTTAAAAACAAGCATATAGTCCAATAGAAGGGGAATGGCTATAGAACTATATCCCACAACCATTCACTTATACTTATGAAGCATTTATAATAGCAGGGCAAATGCTGAGCAGTTAAAAAGAGCACGTATATAGCTCTAACTGGTTTGGCTCAGTGGACAGAGCATCAGCCTGCAGACTGAAGAGTTCCGGGTTCGATTCTGGTCAAGGGCACATGCCTAGGTTGTGGGCTTGATCCCCAGTGGGGGCATGCAGGAGGCAGCCTATCAATGTTTCTCTCACATCATTGACTTTTCTATCTCTCTCTCCATCTCCCTTTCTCTCTCCGAAATAAAAAAAGCAAGAAAAGAGCAGGTATATATGTATAATTGTATAACTAGAATGATAAAATTATATGTGGCAAAAAGACTACAAAGACAATATACTGAAATGTTATCACTAAGTTCTCTTTGGGTTTTGAATTTTGTTTTTATAAATGTGTATTCTTTGTATTGTACAACTCACTAACAGAAAACTTAAAAATACAGAAATGTATAGCAAACAGAAATCACCCATAATCGCAGTACCTAGAGATAACAGAGGTCTCCTTGAATTGTGAGACTGTACATTGTTTTCTTTTTATAGTTTTATTTATTGATGAGAGAGAGAGAGAGAGAGAGAGAGAGAGAGAGAGAGAGAGAAAAGCCAGGGCAGCATGGCTCAGTGATTGAACATCAACCTATGAACCAGGAGGTCACAGTTTGATTCCCAGTCAGGACATATGCCCAGGTTGCATGCTCTATCCCCAGTGAGGTATGATGATCAATGACTTTCTCTCATCATTGATGTTTCTGTCTCTCTCTCCCTCTCCCTTAGTCTCTGAAATCAATCATGTATATGTATATGTATATGTATATGTATATGTACACACATATATACATATATGTACATATATATATATACACACACATACACACACACACACACACACATATATATATCAGAGAGAGAGAGAGAGAGAGAGATCCACTTATTTATGCATTCGCTGGTTGCTTCTTGTATGTGCCCTGACCAGGGATTGAACTCACAACCTTGGCGAATGCAGGCAAGGGGAAACTTTTTTCTGCCAAGGGTCATTTGGCTATTTATAACACCATTCTCGGACCAAACGAAAGTATCAATGTAAAAATTGGCTTGCTATATTTGATCAGTTAATAACTCACTCCTAATGCCTTGGCATGGCCAGACCAACTGATTTTGTGGCCCTGCAGGGTCTGAGTGCCAGACGTTCCCCATCCCTGGTGTTTTAGGATGATGCTCTAACCACCTGAGCTACCCGGCCAGGGCTTCCTTTCCTTTCCTTCTGTGTTCTAATATTTGTAGATTCTCTAGTACTCACAGAAACCACAACATACTTTTATAAAACCCTCTTCGGGGATCAGTTCTCAGGCCACCATCAACCTCTCCATGGAATCATCCAAAACTTCCAGTCTGAATGAGCCTCTCATCCTGGTTGGTACCCTCGTGTGTCTCTGTTTTAGCTCGAGATATAGTTTATTTGTATGCTTACTAACTGTGTGCTTTTATTTCCCTCAATCTTTGCAGGCAGGGACAAGTCTTTTTTTTAAAATATATTTTATTGATTTTTTACAGAGAGGGAGAGGGATGGAGAGTTAGAAACATCAATGAGAGAGAAACATCGATCAGCTGCCTTCTGCACACCTCCTCCTGGGATGTGCCCGCAACCAAGGTACATGCCCTTGACCGGAATAGAACCTGGGACCTTTCAATCCACAGGCCGACGCTCTATCCACTGAGCCAAACCGGTTAGGGCGGCAGGGACAAGTCTTACCCATTTTTATATCCTGCCCCACCCACTCAGGCCCCTAGCTCTATGTCTAGAAATTTATTGATTAAATGCCCCTGCCCTATTCCTTTGCCATGTCCCTGCCAATATCCTTGTCTGCCCCCCATCCAACAGGATGCTCAGAAAGTACCTGTCTTCCTTTTAGGGGAGACTGATGTCCTAAATTTTCACACGTCCTTAAGAGGAATGCTGCTCTCTCTCTCCCTCCCACATACCAGGACACAAAGGGTGGGGCATATTCCCCAGAAGGGCCCCAGTCATAACGTACCGTTGTATGAAGCAGCAACCTTTGCACCAGCAATTGGGACTTTCAGAGGAAACCATTTATCAGATTAGCTAGTTGACATTGACATGCAGAATCTGACCGTGGGACAGAGATCCAAGCAAACTAAGGTGGGATGGCGAAGGGGTGGCAGAGTGGAGATCTGGGTGGTGGGGAAACGTATAAGTATTCTGGGGGGAAAAGTGAGATTGGGGCAAAACAGGCACGGGGGCAAGGACTGGACTGGGGCAGTTTCCATTTAAACTAAATGCCACCTACTTTACCAAGGAGCTTAAAATCCAACTGTGAGCTGAAAACCAGGAGCAGCAAGAGAATCCGCTGGACACCAGGGACAGCAGCCCCAGGGTGCTCAGTGGGGATGTGACACAGTCCCCTCTAAAGGCCCTTCCAGTCTTAGGGACTCCCAGCGACCATGTCTTTTCTGTCCCTGATGATAGCAATATCTGCAAGTACACAGCGCTTACACTGTGCCCGTCACTGGTCTATGCTCTTCATTACAGGAACTTGCTTAATCTGAAAACCAGAAGAGGGAGGTATTATTATCTTTATATTACAGATGAGAAAATTGGCACACAAAAAATTAAGTAACTTGCCCAAGGCCCCACTGCTAGAGGCCACCAAGCTGGTGTGTGACCCCACCAGAATCTGTGCCCAACCATGACCTGCTGGCTTCTGTAGGTGCTAAGGTCTTCCCTTCCGGCTCCAGTCCCTCGGGGCCTTTGCTCAGCCCTGTAACTTTTCTTTTCTTTTAAAATATATTTTTATTGATTTCAGAGAGGAAAGGAGAAGGATAGAGAGAGGGAAACATCAATGATGAGAGAGAATCACTGGTCGGCTGCCTCCTGCATGCCCCCCACCAGGGATCAAGCCCACAACCCAGGCCTGTGCCCTCGACCAGAACTGAAGCAGGGACCCTTCAGTCCGCAGGCTGATGCTCTATCCACTGAGCCAAACCTGCCAGGGCTCTTTTCTTTTCATTTTTTAAAAATATTTTTTTTTATTGATTACAGAGAGGAAAGGAGAGGGAGAGATAGAAACATTAATGAGAGGGAATCATTGATCGTCTGCCTCCTGCATGCTCCATACTGGGGATCGAGCCACCACCCAGGCATATGGCCCAACCACGAATCGAACTGTGATCTCCTGGTTCATAGGCTGATGCTGAACCACTGAGCCACTCTGGCTGGGATTTTTTTTTAAAGATATTTTTACTGATTCCAGAAAGGAAGGGAGAAGGAGAGAGAGGGAGAGATAGAAACATCAATGCTGAGAGGGAATCATTGATTAACTTTTCCTTTCTGGTACTATGGGAGGAAGTAGAGATGCTGGAACGTTTCTAGCACCGAGGTGATTCTTACTTCCCTTCAGGGGTAGTTCAGAGGTGACCGGTAAGCAAGCTCCCATCCCTGATTGTGTAGGATTCCTCCACCCATCCCTCCCTTATTCCCTCCCTCTCCCTATCATATCAGCCCACGCAATTACTGAGTTTAATTTAGTCTTGCAAATAACCTCTAAGTCAGTCCTGGAGCTGAGAGGATTCATATATTTAAAAATACTTATAGCTCAGTTGGTTAGAGAATCGTACTGATACCAAGGTTGCAGATTTGATCCCTGATCAGGGCACATGCAAGAATCAACCATGCATTAATAAGTGGCACAAGTCAATGTCTGTCTGTCTGTCTGTCTGTCTCTATCTCTCCCTTTCCCACCACCTCTCCCTCTTCCTCACTCTCTAAAGTAAATTTTAAAATTGTTTTAATACTTATCATATATCTACTGTGTGCCAAGCACTGAACAGGTGCCACAATAATTTTCTTCTGGACTTGGAAGTATTACTAAAGTGAATAAGATGGCAGAAAAAAGTTGAGGGTCTCATCAAGAAGGGACTGAGGTGATTCTCTGCTCCATGGCCTAGGCCTTTGCAAGCAGAGTAGCAAAAGGAACATGCCAGGGATTGCTGCTGTCAAAGATGTCTCTGAGGCAGCTATGGCCATGACCGGTTAGTAGCCCACCAATCCCTTTGCCTCTTCCTGGTACACAGAAAAAAGACAATTCCCTGTTAGGCAGGGGCCATGCCCCTGCGTCTGGCCAGTGGACTGCGAGCTGCAATGATGCTGTCTCTTCAGGTCTGGATATGAAAGGCCAAGCACAGTCCTCACACTCTCAGTTGTGAGAGAGCAGGATGCAGAAGTGAACAAAGGACTTTCAGGATGCAGATGCTGTAAGAAGCAAGGCCGCTGGATCCCTGGCTCACGTCTTGAAGTTAGGAAGTGAAATAACCTGTTTAATTTTATGCACCCCAGTCCCTTGTGTTGGGAGAATGGCAGATGATGGTTCTGGTATATTTGGTGGAAATGGGGAAACAGGCTTTCCCTGGTCTGGGGAGCTTTCCCTGGCTCGATCACCCTCCTCACCACAGGGTCCATTTCTTCCCTAGGGTCTTCTGAAGCACCCTGTATGAATTCCTACGATGGCATATTTTAAACTCAGTCTTCTAAACTCTATTAGATGGTGAGGTCCTTAAGGGTAGGGCTTAACTTAAACACATCACCTCAGTTCTCAAGAAGCTGAAATGATTGGTGGGGAGAAAGGATGAAGAATGTAACTTTGGATATAATGCTTTATACTGATGGTAAAATTTCCAAGTGGTTCTACTCAACTACATTTTAAAGAAGGGCTTCAAATTCAGCTAAGAGGTTATAGATGATTTGGGGTGTCAGAAAAGTGTCAACATGTAGAACTCTAATAGCAGAAGATATCTTCAAAGCTAAGATTATGGAAACCATGACACTGTACCAAGCTCTTTTTATCATTACTTTACATTATTCTCAAAACAACACCATGAAGTAGTTATTAGCTTCAAAAATGAAGAAGTTGAGGCTTAGCGAGGTTAAGAAATTTGCCTATGATCACTGGTAAACTGAGGATCTAGAACTCAGGGTAAAAATAATAGCAACACAATAATCATAATGATAATCATAAAAATAATGAACCCTTACTTTATTGAACACTTACTATGCCCCTAGATAATTTAGTACTTTTAATAAATTTATATCTTACAACCACCCTATGGAATAGTATTTGAAAATGCAAAAACACTGCTCTATCAGCCAACTAAGCCCTTAACCCCCATGGCTTTAAACAAGTTTTTGGGGACATGAGGTGTTAGATGGCTAAAACACTAATAATCTGCAAAATAATTTAGAGTTTGCAAAATGCTTCCACATAACTTATCTCATTTGATTCTCACAACATGGTGAAGGGTTGTGTGCACCCAACTGAAAAATTAGGAACCTAAGACTCCAGGACATATTCAAGACTAGAATACAGGTCTACTGACTTCTAATCGAGGCCTCATTAAAAGCAGAGGTAGAAAAAAAGTAAAACCGAGGGACTACAAGTTAAATGATGGAACAAATGCTAAATAAATGCTACCTGAAAGGAAGCTGACACCAAATATTAACATGAGATAAATAGGCACTAAGCAAAATGCATGTTAAGAAATAGTCACTAGAGAGAACCAAGATGGCGGCATAAGGTATATACCTGAATGTGCAGCCTCCCACAAATATTAAAAAATACAACAATAAACCTAAACAACCATACTCCAGAACCAAGGGAGTGGACGCGTTACAACTAGAAGAGAAGGAGCGCATCGAGACTGAATCGAAGTTCTCGTTCTCGGCGCCAAAATAAAAAGGTAGGGACGCGTGGGGCAGCTGCGGCGGCGGCGGGAAAGGGCGGCGGCACGGTTTACAAGCTCCGGGGTCGCACTGAATGCTGTGCGGGCAGTCTGGCAACGGGGCAGAAGACGACTGTGGCGTTCTAGCAGAACTGTTTGCAGCTTTCCCAGACGTGGGACTCGGGCGCGCAGACGCCAGGGCGTGGAATAGCGCAGCAGAGCTGGCTGAGTGGCAGCCATCACAGGTTGCTCCGCCCCAGTGACTCTGAGACCCCGCCCCAAGCTGCGCACCTGCCTCCCTGCCTGCAACCAAATTAACAGACTGCAGCTGCGACAGAAAATGCCACTCTACCAGCCAAAATGCGGAGACAAAGAAATAGATCACAAATGACAGAAACGGAGGAAAGCAAATGACTGGATATAGAGTTCAAAACCACAGTTATAAAGCTACTCAAAAATCTTCTACGAACCTCCGAGGAATTAAGTGAGACCTTCAAGGAACTTAATGAGAATATCAAAAAAATGGCCAAGGACCAATCAAAAATTAAGCAAACACTGACTGAAATAAAGAATAATATACAGAAATCCAACAGCAGACCAGAGGACCGCAAGAATCAAGTCAAAGTTATGAAATACCAGGAACCAAAAAACAGGCAACCAGGAATCCAAAAATATGAAGATAGTGTAAGGAGCCTCTGGGACAACTTTAAGCGAACCAACATCAGAATTATAGGGGTACC
>PVJC01034840.1:0-18589 GCA_004026665.1 Murina feae
CCTACTGGGAATGTGCCCGCAACCAAGGTACATGCCCTTGACTGAAATCAAACCTGGGACCCTTGAGTCTGCAGGCTGACGCTCTATCCACTGAGTCAAACCAGTTAGGGCAACACTGGAGTATTTTTGGTGTGGACTGCCTTGGTGATCAGTAGGACATCAACTCCATTTTATGATGAGGTCCAGACTGGGGAAGTGATTTGCACAAATCCCTCCTTTTATAAAACATGAGCTCAGAGTTTAACTCTCCTACATTCCCGGAGGTGCGCGGAACACTGCTGTTCATAGCACAGTGTTCGTTTCATCCCCGTCCCAGTATGAGGATGAGAACTTCCTGAGGGCAGGACCCAAGCCTTATCTTTGCCCCAATGCCTGGCACAGTGTCAGGCACAGAGTAGGACATCAGTAATGTTCACTGGGTGTAACTGATTTTCATGGGTGTTGGGTGGAGGAAGGTTCATAGTTTTTAAGAACTCACTTCATATTTCCAGCAGGTTTGATGACTTTTCTTGGGTAAGTCATGTTTTGTTGCTATGGCTCCCATCCTCCTGGTTTTGTTTTTAGGGGCGAACCACCGTGCAGAAGAATTGTGCCGATCCCGTGTGGCATGAACAGGTGATCTTCAAGGAAATGTTCCCTCCCTTGTGTCGGAGGGTGAAAATCCAGGTGTGGGATGAAGGCAGCATGAACGATGTAGCGCTGGCAACCCATTTCATTGACCTGAAGAAAATCTCCAATGAACAGGAGGGAGATAAAGGTAAAGCCTCACGTGTCTTTTTTGGACACAGGACCCGGAAATGATTGAATTGGAGCTCTCATCTTTTAAATGAGAGGCTTAGAGCAGGCACTGTGTTAGGCCCGTCCGTGTTCTGTGTGGCCTCTCATTTGCATAGGTTCAGAGCAGAAGATGGAGCCAGGCTCGGGAGCCTGGAGGCCTGTTCGCCATCCCAGGTCTTTCATGAGCTTCACTATGTGTCTTCAAGGCAGTCACTCCCTCTCCCTGGGCCTTAGGTTTCTGAATTGAAAAATGAAGTGTTTAGAATAGATCAGAGGTGGGAAAACTATGGTCTGTGGGCCACAGCTGGCCTGCCACATATTTTTGCATGGCTCATAAGCTAAAAATGGCTTTTCTATGTTTACATGATTCCCCCAAATTGTGCCTCCCACTCACTGATGGGAGCAGGGGATCAGGAGTAGGGCATGAGGCACTGCCGACAGTGCACTCAAAGGGCCGTGGAAGGACAGAGTCCCAGCTCATCCACTGAGTCGGCTGAAAGAGCTTCAACCCAGAATAAAGCTCTTTATGTACAAAACCTAAATCAGTAGATTATGATTCTCTAAATATTCCAACAACGTTCCCTCCTTTCAATCCTAAGGCAATCTTTCTGCACTACAAATCTGTGCTAATTGATGTATATGTTTGTGTACATGTGTGTGTGGGTGCACGTGTGCGTGCACACATATTGGTACTGAAGGCTTGGCATAAGCAGAGGTCAAGATCACATTTTTGTGCCCCTCACAGAGTGACCCTGTTGGAAAGTCTCAATAAATATGTTACTTAACTCGTCATATTGCTGAAGTTTGCTACAGGAAGCTTCATGAAGAAAGTACACTCTGCCTGTCTACAGATTTCTCAGCGTGATGTCAATGGGTTTTACCCACAGCTTTGCAGGAACATCTTGATGGTGTACAGGAAGATGTAGAACAGTGTTTAGAAAGTAGCCATCAGAGGCCATAAAATACTTCTATTCTTTTTAACACAATACTTCTGCTTCTTAAAATTTACTCAATGAAAAGACAGAATCTAGTTTATGGGGCTGCAGGGCAGGGAGAGGAAACATTTAGGCATAAAACTATGGATAACAGTAAAACAAAGGTAATTGTTAAGCACATGATGATGTACATATTTATTAAGAATAATGACTAATATTCCTGAGCTCTTGCTAAGGGCCTGTGTGAAGCACTTAATAGACATTATCTCTTTTAATCCTAATAGATGAGATAGGGACTTTAAGCATCTTCACTTCACAGATGAGAAAACTGAGGCATAGGGAAGTTATCAAACCTGCCTGAGGTCACACAGCTCAAAAATGACAGAGGTTTGAGGCTTGAACCCAGGCTGTCAAGATTCAGGGTGGCCATGCCGTACCGCCTGGCAAAAAAAGGAACATTCTGTTGCCAAGGAGATGCTCACATAGATACTGTCTCAGACATTATGTATTAAGAAAGGAAAATACTTATGCTGCTAGCAAACACAATCCTGAGGTCTTTTCAGTTCTATGTTTAAAAAATATGTCAGAATATTTACTTCTCTCAGTCTCCAGTACCATCATCCTAGAAGCCACTGATGTCTTCCATTTTGATGATGATGGTCCCCAAACCAGTTTGCCAACATCCATTCTTACACTCAGTTCACATAGCAGTCACACTGATTATTTATTTCAGAGAGGAAGGGAAGGGGAGTAAGAGAGAGAGAAACATCGATGAGAGAGAATCATTGATTGGCTGCCTCCTGCATGCCCCAGACTGAGGATTGAGCCCACAACCCAGACGTGTGCCCTGACAAGAAATGGATAGGTTGACACTCAACCATTGAGCCACTCTGGCTGGGCATCAGACTGATCTTGAAACACACATCCAATTATGTTATATCTTTACTTAAATCCCTCTAAAATATTCCCATAATTTCTAGTGTAAAGAGCTTGTCAGGGCCCCCAAACCTGCCTATCTGTCCAAACTCATCTCACACGCCTTGCTCTCTGGACTCAAGCCACTCTGGCTTTCTCTCTCAGCTTCTTCTGTCTCCTTTCTGGAAGACATATGCTTTTCCCTCTACCTAGAAATCTCTCTTTTCTCTCCTGTTTCTCTCTCTGCCTAACTCCGCTCCCTTCTGTATTAGTCTGTTGTTTGTTCTTGCAGCACAAGGTATATCTCTTTCATCACATCTATAATGTAAACATTTGTTAAATGTTTTTATTTTCTTTATTCTCCACTCAGCTGTATGTTTAGAGTCTAGCGTGGTGCCCCATGAATTTGATCAACGAATGAAAGAGACAAGGATGCACATCACCATACATAAGATTATTTCTTTTTCTTCCCCCCTCCCTTTTTTTAAAAGAATATTTATTGTTGGGGGTATTATAGATGTCCCTCTTTTTTCCTCCCAATACCCCCCGCCACCTAGTTCCTGCCCTGCCCCAGGCCTTCACCATCCTATTGTCTGTGTCCATAGGTACTGCATATATGCATATAAGATCTTCAGTTAATCTCTTCCCTCTTTTCCCCCTACCCTTTCCTTCTGAGATTCGTCAGCCTATTCCATGTTTTCATGCCTCTGGTTCTATTTTATTCATCAGTTTATTTTGTTTATTAGATTCCTAATTAATTTATTTCAATTCTTAGATTCAACTGTTGATAGATACGTATTTGTTGCCATTTTATTGTTCATATTTTTATCTTTTTTCTTCCTCTTCTTCTCTCTCTCCTTAAAGAATACCCTTCAACATTTCGTGTAACACTAGTTTGGTGGTGATGAACTCCTTTAGCTTTTTCTTGTCTGTGAAGCTCTATTTGACCTTCAATGCTAATTGATTGCTTTGCTGGGTAGAGTAATCTTGTTATCATAAGATTATTTCAACTATGAACAAGTGTAGACATTTGCATGGAAGAAAGACTAGAAAGAAATATAGCAAAATGATAATTATGACTATCTATTGGTGATAACATGGACTGTAAATATTTTCTCTTGTCTTTTCTGTATATCTTATATTTCTAAGTGAATGTGCACAACTTTCATAAGACAAAAAAATAATCAACTTGTAAACATAACCACACAACTAAAGCTTGGGATCTTTTTAGGCTTTCTACCTACCTTCGGACCTGCCTGGATTAACCTATATGGCTCACCCAGGAACCACAGTCTGATGGACGACTACCAGGAAATGAATGAAGGCTTTGGAGAAGGCGTGTCATTCAGGGGCAGAATTTTGGTGGAAATTGCTGTGGAAATCCTCTCGGGAGGGGCACAGGAGTCTAAATTTTCCAAGGCACTCAAGGACCTCAAGTTGTCTTCAAAGGACAAAGACTCCAAATCTTCCAAAGGCTCAAGTAAAGACAAGGGTGACAAAACGGACAGTGGAAAACCCCAGCAGGCTTCAGACAAAACCAACTCAACCGAGGTCGAGGTGGAACCTTTCGATGTACCCCCAGAAGTAAGTCTGAACTCACCCGTGGGGTAAAGCCAAGGGGAGCAGCCCCTGCCATAGGTCCCCAAAGGCCTGCAGAGCTCCCATTCCCCCTGCAAATGTGTGTTGGCTCAGTCTCATTTTCTGGGACAGATGCTCTGCCTCTTCCTGCACACATCACTCCCATCTGCTTCTGCTGAATTCCTTTGGTGTCTCCCCAAACACAATTCCCATAGAAACCAAAGTAAAAGAGAAGTAAAAGTTCTCTGGAGGAGCTGGTAGGAGTGGGTGGTGGGGTGATCAGCTGAACTATATATGTGGCCTATTTCGTTTCGCTTTGTTTTTAGCTCAGCCATCCTGTGGATGGGAGGTAATGTGGGAGAAGGGATGGAAGGAGGAAGCGTAGGTGACAAGCTGGGACACAGGACACTGAGAAACCTATTCCCTTGCCCAAGCCTGTGGGGAAATCATAGCTTAAGAAAATACCTATCTTTGCTTATTGATAGGAAGACAGTAGCATTTTCCAGCCTGGTTCTGTTATGGAAAAGAAATCTTGGGGTTCAGGATGAACACAAACTGTGAATAACCTCTCACCTGTTTAGTTTAGCAGCAGTACTTTGTAGTTTAAACAAGAGAACTTTCTCTTTCGTTAGCAGCAGAGGTGGGTGGATTGCAGCTTCAGCCTGGATGGTTCCGCCTCTGGGAGTGTGTTTCTCAGATCAACCAGACGATCATTTCAGGTGGGGAGGGGAAGGGATGGTGGGTCCCCCGGAGCTGTGCTCTCCTAGGAAAATCCAGACAGACTGAAGGATTGTAGCATGTGAGTTACCTTAGCCTTGGAAGGTCCACTTATTTTACTGCTGGGATCTAATAAATCTTAAGAAACTGTGGCGGGGAGAGGTTGGAGCACATGCTTGGAAATATTGGGGGTTGATTCTATTGATGGCTCTGATACTAATAACACCTCTTCATGTTTCAGTTGGGTCATCAACAAAATGGGATAGTAATAGTCCCTCTCTGATAGGCATTCCCTGGGGGTAAGTGAGGGAATGTCTGCAAAATGCTCAGCAGAGCTCTTAGCAATGCTGCTGTTGTTACCGATGATGCTATGGTTTGCTCCCACCACCAGTGGGCAGCTATTTAGAGCTCTCTACCCTATTGTTGGTGACTTAATTTTGAGTATTTTGTCAGCCTTCCCAGCCCTCCCTCTGAAATTATATGTTGGGAAATACTCTCTGGAAATGTGTACTGTTAGTTTGTTTAAAAATGACATTGCTTTGAGGTGATTGTGTTTGTGTGTTTCTTGAGAATATATACCAACTTTGGAAACTTGACTTTTTGGACTTTGCCAGAAATTGTGGGTAGTTTAGTAGCCACCTAAGCTGATATTCCCTAAATCTGACCCTGTGTCAATGTTTTCTGCTGTCAAGACTGCCATTCTTTTCTAAACAGGGATTGCAAAGTAGAAAGGGGCTAGTACATTTTCTTAACCCAAGTCAGTATCTTCAAGGTATTTTTCTGAGGCCATCTGAAAAGTAAATTGTAGCAGAAAGCAAGAGTGGCTGGGAACTTATGTGGAATAGAGTACACATTTTCCCACAAGGCCAAAGGGGCCATGTTGGCTATTGTGGAGAAGGTGATAGGAGAAGGGGGACATTCAGGCATCATTCAAACCCTTCTTCCTCCTCCCTTTTCTCTTCATCTTGGATTCATGTTTGTGGTCATTTATTTTTGCAGATTATCCCAAAATTTAGCATGTTAAAACAACAAACATTTATTTTCTCTGTGGGTGGGAATTTGGGAATACTTGGCTCAGTGGTTCTGGCTTCTTATTGGCTGTTGGTTGGAGGCCTCGGTGCCTTTCCATGTGGACCCTTCCATAGGCTGCTTGAATGTCCTCATGGCAGCTAGTTTCCCCCAAAGTGGGTGATCTAAGAGAGAGCAAGGCAGAAACTAAGCCCAAACCCATGGACATCACAGACTGACATTTATGCCACATTCTAGTCGTTAGAAAGGAGTCATTAAGTCTAGTCGACATCAAAAGGAAGGGGAATTAAACTTCCCCTTTAAGAGGGAGGACTTTCCAAGAATTCGTGGACATATTTCAAAGCCACCATATTGGGCTTCTGTCTTCCCCAGAGCCTCAACAGCTCAGAGCTCACTCTCACCAACTTGGTGATACCTTTTCTTGCAGCATCTTCCTGTTTAGCTCTCCAGGGTCCTCAAACTCCAGTCTTCCTTGCTGCAGCTATTCCCTCATTGCATATCTGGACAAATGAGATTCCATGTGGTTGCCTTTTCCAACTCACCCTCATCACCATCATCAACGCTTATCTCCCCTATGTCAAACTTGCACAGAGCGTAACTAATCTAATAGATATGTTCATTTTTAAATTCTGTGAACACTTAGTGAGTAGCTTCTGCTGTCCTCAACATTGGTAGAAATAAAAATAGAGTGACTCCTTGGAGTTTATGGCATAGAAGGGGAGGTAAGATGAACAAAATAAACATACATGAAATAGTAAATAATAAATGAAATAAGGAGGTACAGATAAAACACTATTTCCTGGAGTGAGTAAACTGCTATGATTAAAATGTTGGGTTCCAAAATAAGACAGCTGGATTTAAGTATGATGCAGGGGTTACTGCTCAGCCACTAGAAATGACATTGCCTTGAGGTGATTGTGTTTGTGTGTTTCTTGAGAATATATGCCAACTTTGGAAACTTGACTTTTTGGACTTTGCCAGAAATTGTGGGTAGTTTAGTAGCCACCTAAGCTGATATCCCCTAAGTCTGACCCTGTGTCAATATTTCCTACTGTTAAGACTGGCCGTTCTCTTCTAAACAGAGGTTGCCACATAGAAAACCATTGCCTCTGTTTGAATCTTTGGGCAAGTGACTTAAGCTTCTAATGCTTTATTCCACCAATAACCTCTACTTTATAGGCTCATGCAGAGGATTTGATTAATTAATACATGCAAAGTACTTAGAACAGAGACTGGCGCATAGTAAGTGCTCAGTAAATATTAGTCACATTGAACAGATATTTTAATCTTTCACGGGACTGCAGTGTCCTCATCTTTAAATGGGTGTAATAAAATATCTCCCTCTCAGGGTAGTTATGAGAATCACATGCGATAATGTAGGTAAAGTTCTTAATACCACATCTGACACATAATAGCAGTTTGGTAAACATTGCCATTATTATTTTTCCAGCTCAGGGAGTCAAGATATGCTTCCAGAAGGAAGAGCCATTTGAACTGAGCCTTGAAGTATGGGTAGACTTAAGACATGAATTCTAAGCTGTTGAAATACTTGTCATGACTACCATTTGTAGCATGTACACATGTAAGTTTTATACTGCTAGGTGCTCCACATGGATGATCTCGTTTCCCCTGTAGGCACCATTGTGATGGTTAGTTCACAGGCAAGGAAAGTGACACCTGGAGAGTGGACATGACTTGCCCAAAGTCCACCAGCTGGGAAGTAGCAGAGTTGGGATTTGAAGAGGGTTTGTCTGGCTATGGAGCCTGCTGTCCCTCTTCCAGGCCACATAGCCTACACTCCCTCCAGGTCTCTGAGTAATTTTTGCTCTCCTCCCAGAGAGTAACCTGGCCCCAGGAAGGTGAGATAAGTGGCTGGTTTACAGCCAGTGGATACAGTGGCAGCAGGTGGGAGGGGTGTGTGCTCTGTGACTAAGGTCCAGCACTGGGCCCCCACCCTGTCCTGCATTTTCTGGTCAACAGAGACATTTCCTGCTGATGCTGAGAGCAGAGAGGCTCCTGTGTGAAGGAAGGGGTGACCTCCACCTCAATGGTGTGGAAACCCTTTGGCTCTCTGAGAGGCAGGGTTTGAGGTTCTTGATTGAATGAGGCGCTTTAAACTCTGAGGCCACAGCTGCATTGATCCTTAGAGGACTCTTACTGGGTTTTTTTCTATTGAGTTTAATAAATCCAGTCACAAAACCAGGAAGTGCAGATTACATGATTCCAGCTGACTCAGCCTCTTTGCTCAGAAATGTGATGCTGTGTCACCCGTCCCAGCAGCATCTGCTCCCTGAGATAACAGCCTGTTCCATGTCAATAGGAGTCATTTGTAAATAGCTGTGTGCTGTCTCGGGATGGCTCCTGTCTGGTGACCTGTGTGAGAAACTGGCATAAGTGGAGCCAAGTTAGAATGGAGTCAGGGCAGCCATTCCAGAGGAACTGCCTCATACGTCTTATTCCTTGAAATGTTGGAAAGTGTGAACTGGGCAAAATAGCCTTGGAACTGGGCCAGAGCATTGCCTTCCAAACAACTGTTTGTAGAGCTAACAGGAAAGCAGACCCTGTACCACAAGGCTGAGAATAGTAGGCTTCCTTTAGAATCAGTAACCAGTCATGTACAGCTAAAGAATAACGCAAGTTATTCTCACCAATAGAAATCCCTTTCTTCTATTCATGTAATTATTTCCCTTCTCTTTCTCTTAAAAACCCTTTGCCTTCACCCTGTAATTGGAACACTATTTGGGTTTCTGTCTGAAGCAGTGCTTCCCCACATTGCGATTCTTCTGGATCTCAAATAAGTGCTTGTTGCCTCTCCCTTTGCATTTTATTTTTAGGTTAACACCTGTCACAGTCTAGTCTTTCAGGATGCAGGCTGCTTGGGAAGGCAGCCTCGGTGGAGACCACGTCTCAGATCTTGGCTGTCTTTAACTTGTATGATCTTAGCAAGCCAACCCCTTACTATTCTCTCTGAGCTTTAGTTTATTCAGGTAAAAGGTGGAGGTTGGTGCGGATGAACTCTAAGGCTGTTTTCAGTGTAAAAGCAATTTACATTGTTGTGTTTCTGGGCCCTGCCACCCCCTCACAGAGCAACCACAGTGCATATAGCCCACCCGGTGTGCACGTGACTGGCTGATGCTCATGTGAGTGCCTCACCCTCTACCCCTTTTATCTGGGTTTGTGTTATTTCTGGGAGTAAAGTCTGACTTTTAGTTAAGCACGTGTTTAGAATTCAAAGAGCACTGGATCTGTGATCAGAATACTTGGGAAAGTTACTAATTCAACCTCAAGCTCTGTCACCTCAATTTCCTTATCTGTACAATAGGAATGTTCCAAATTTTGATCTCTCAGCGTTGTTCAGAGGAACACATATAATGCATGTGACCATCTTGTATAATCCATAAAACTATGCTCAAATGCAGGGGTTTAATCCCACGTTCGAGTAACCCATCTTTGGTTTTCTGTTTTCTAGATGCCTACTCACCAGAAGGTGATTCCATATTTCTATTTCACAACAGCATCTTAGAAAGATAATATGCCAAGCTTATGTTTTAAAATAAAGAATGCTTATCAATAGACAATTGGATAAAGAAGATGTTATATAAGATTATATATAATTAGAGGCCCGGTGCATGCACTGGAGGGAGAGTCCCTCAGCCTGGCCTGCCCTGCTTTCACAGTCCAGGAGCCCTCAGGGGTGGGAGGCGACCTGGTGACCAGGAGAAGGCAACACCCCATTGCACCTCTGCTGCTGCCACACCTCTGCACAAGCCTTGGCCAGCTCTGGTTACCTGAGCCTCTCATGGCCCTGGGTGGCTAGGCAGCCACCATCCAAGGCTTGCCTGCGCCTTGGGCCGGCCCTGGGTGGCTGGGGGACTCAGGGAACTGGGGGACTCCAGAGGCAGGTGCACAGAGCAGCTGGGCCCACCTGTATTGGGCCCAGCCTTGCCGTGCACCTGCCACCCCAGCGGGGCTAAGGGGACTGGGTGCCGCCATCTTGTAGCTGTGGGCACCACCATCTTTGAGGGCGTGGCAGTCAATTAGCATATTCCCTTCTTATTGGCTGTGGGCTTTGCCATCTTTGCGATGGCATAAGGGTCAATTAGCATATTCCCTCTATATTAGATAAGATGGAATGTTACTTCGTTATAAAAAGGAATGAAATCTTATGACTTGTGACAACATAAATGGACCTAAAGCATATTATGCTAAGTATTATAAATAAGTCAGACAGAGTAATACAAATATATATGATTTCACTTATATGTGGAATCTAATGAACAAAATAAACAAAATTGTAACAGAGTCATAGATACAGAGAACAGACTGATGGTTGTCAGAAGGGAGGGGAGTTGTGGGACTGGGTAAAAAAGGTGAAGGAATTAAGAAGTACAAATTAGCAGTTGCAAAATACCACAGGGATATAAATTGTAGTTAATAATATTATAACTATGTATGGTGCCAGGTGGACACTAGACTGAAGGGAGGATCACTTTTTAAATTATATAAATGTCTAACCACTATGCTGTACACCTTAAACTAATGTAAAATAATGTTGGATGTCAACTATAATTGAAAAATTATAACAATAAATATCCTAAAAAGTACATTTTTATTGTAAAGTAGAAGCTCTGAAGGTTGAGATAAATGATTGAATTTGGATGTGCAATTTGCAGGTCCCGGTTCCTGCCTGTATAATTAGTGGGGAAAGTATGTGCCGTCTCAGGCTGACACTGAGACTCAAATGCCTATGAATTACCCTGGGCCACGTTAGCATCAGCTTCCTAATGATAAAAACTAAGGAACCAGGCCTGTCTCATTTATACTTTTTCTTTCTATAGATTGTACCAGAAAAATATGAGGAATTTTTACTCTTCGGAGCATTTTTTGAAGCCACCATGATTGACCGGAAGATTGGAGATAAACCCATTAGCTTTGAAGTTTCTATTGGTAAGTGCAGCCAAGCACAGTGCCTGGCACATGACATGGGCCGTACAACCATTTCTTGAGAAAACAATTAATAATTCCTTGTTTGCTCTTGTGTTTCTACATAAGGGATAGATTTATTTTCATACTTTAAAAAACATATTAAGAGTACAGTTTGGATTCAGACAGATTTGTGTTACTAAACCTGGTCCCATTATACTAGGTTCACTTAATTTCTCTGGGCCTCAGTTTCTTCACCTATAAAATAGGAATAATGATAACTTCTCATAGAACTGTTGCAAGGGTTTAATGGATTAGTGCAGGCAGAGTGCCATGCATATAGTGGGTGCTGTTGTTATAACTCCCAGCAATCTTTCTGGGCTGATGCACATCTGGAAAAACCATTTAAAGAAAGGACATTCCATCAGAGAAGGTCTTGATTTACATCTGGAAATCTCTGTTTCAAAGAAAAAATGGAGATGGAATCCAGTTAATTTGTAACTTAAGTAGTTTTTACAAATGAAGGCATAACATGGATGTAGATGATGACTCATTGTCATTGTCAGTCTTATTTCTTTGATCTGACCATGCTCTTCCCACCTTCATATTGAGATCTTATTTCCCTGCTCTGGGAGGACATGAACTTGGGTCCCTTATGTTAAGCAGCCTGATTCTGCTTCTTGGCTGACACCTGGCCCCTCTTCCCTTGCTATTGCCTCTGCAGGTAATTTTGGGAACTTGATTGATGGTGGCTCCCATCACGGGAGTAAGAAGAAGTCAGCTGAATCAGCTGAAGAAGACACCCTTCCGCTGCTGCAGGAAGGAGAAAGGGACACAGCACAGGAGGTTGCCATCCCTATGGTCTCCACCACTCACCCAGAGAAGCCACTCGTGACAGAAGGAAACAGGTAGGAGGCGGCAGAA
The DNA here is from genome assembly GCA_004026665.1 of Murina feae. Lineage (NCBI taxonomy): Eukaryota > Metazoa > Chordata > Mammalia > Chiroptera > Vespertilionidae > Murina > Murina feae. The sequence goes on from PVJC01034840.1 coordinate 11,799, forward strand.
GCAACAGTTTCTGACAGTGGGAGTCTGACCAATTTCTGGGACTGTTAGTTTCAGTTCTTCCCTAAAACCAGAAACATTATTATTATTGTTAATCTCAGTTAAGGGGGCAAGCATACATTGGGCCAGCATGGTAAGTGCCACTGTCCTGAATCCTTAGTTACAAGTCAACAATTCTCCCAATGACACAGCCAGGCGATTCACTTAAGGGCAGAGCAATGATGATGGTTATTATGATCAGATCTGAAGTTCCCTTTATTCTAGAACTTTGATGCATAACAGGTAGGAAGGCCAGAATTTAAAAATTCAATCCAAACCCTGTTAACAGTTACTATATTCATCTGAGTTCTGTGTTATTATGCAAACTCAATTTAGTGGCATTATTGAATATTTCTTATTTTATCTTGACACAGTCCAACTGAAGAACTCAAAAAGTGATTGTTAGCCACCAGAAAAGACTATCAGAGAACAGCGGGGACCTTCATGTACCCTCACTGATCTCGAACCCATGTAAAGTCTCAACATGCAAAGAGAAGTAAAATTATAGAATTCGGTTTTCAGAAAGTGGTTCAAGCACCAACCGAGTGGTTTATGAGAATAAGGGAAAGCCACGTCCAGTGCGAGGCCTCTGTGTCCTGAGCCTTGTGCCATGAATAATAAAAACTTCCTGGTCTGCAGGGACCCTCCCAGGAGCACATTGCTCTTCTCGTTTGCATGCGAGGAGATTGGACCCCCAACGCCAGAGCTCTTCACCCTCTGCTCGTCTCCTCTAGACTCTCTCCTGGGCACAGCCCCGTGGCTCACTGACCACTGTGAGCAAAACCAGGATTCAGTCTGTTTCCGCAGACAGCCTTCTTTCCTGGCTCAGATCCAAACCGATCCCCTGGGTATCCCCTAAACCCTTCCCCAGGCCCTGGTCTGTGCAGACAGTGTTGCTTCTCTTCCCATCTTTCCAATTTCGTAGACTGAAGGTTGAGACTACATTCTAGATAAATGGTTGAATTTGATGTACAGTTTTCAGATGGTCCTCCCATCTTCTGAGTCCTTTTAACCACAAAATTGTCATTCTCTTTTTCCTTCCTACCCACAGCCAATCAGCAATAAAGTATGGTCAATTCTAGTTCTTAAGTATTTCCTCTATCTGTTGCCATTTCTTAATTCAGTGAGTTGGCATCTTCATCTGGATTATTTCAAAACCATTATCTGGCTTGAATTTTCTTTAAGAAATTTGCTAAATTATCTATCTGAACCAGTGACTCCCCAATTGGCATTATCCATGGGCGGCTGGTGGCTTTCAGGATTAATTTCAGAGGCCATAACTTGGTTAACTTGGTTATTCAATGCCCAACTTCTCTGCCAACATCTTCAGTCACTTCCCAAACTTCACGTTTCCTCCAGCCACACAATGGCCCTGACAGTTCCCCAAACTGCTGCTTCTCATCTTTCTAAATACGCTCTTCCCTTCGCCAGGCAACAGATTCCCTCCTCAGAACTGCTGGGCCCCGTTAACCTTCAAGACAAAGACCATGTTCCCTTTCCTGAATCCCAAGTCTGATTTGGACTTGATACTCACCTCCTCCGAGCACTGATGACACCGCATGGAGACATGTTCACTGTCTGTGTCCCCGTTAGACTGTGAGCACTCCGAGGCAGGGCCTGTGCTCTTCCCCCGTGTTTCTGCCCCTCTCTTTGCCTGGCGCATATAGATGCTCATAATTGTTTTCAAATGAGTTAAGGAGTTGCTATAACTGGGTTGGGCATAGAGTATTATGGAAGCAGAGAGAGTGGGGAGGGTAACTACTCTGACTATCGGGGAAGTGAAGAGTTGGAAAGGTCACAGAAAAGGTGACATCCTAAAGAATGAGAAGGGGCTTAAGATGAAACGGAAAGAGCGTGTTTGGGAAAAAGTAGAAAGGAGTAAGTGAAAATATTCTTAATTGTTGTCCTCTCTCTTTTGAGCATGCCCCATGTTTTCTAAATCCTGTCCCTCTCATGAGGCCATCTCTCCCCTCCCATGGACCACCTTATCCCTTCCCATAGACTGTCTTCTTTGGGGCCTTTTTTGGGCTCTCTGGCAGCCATATTGGCTGTCCATCCTCCTTTACACGTACCATAAAGAACCCCAAACTTCCCAGTCCCTTAATAGCTTCTCTGCCCATTTTTAAAACTGAGGACATCAATGAGTGGATGCTATAACGGGATCTGAAGGTCTTCTCTGAAACTAATCAGAAGTATTCTGCATTCTTTCACTGGGACCGGGTAGTGAGAACATCCCTTACCTTGTTGGACTAGCCTATTGTTGACCACTGGTGACAATGTCAGGGGATATAGTGTGGGAAGGTTAGAGAGGAGATGAGGTATCAAGGCAACCTTGGATGGACCTTATATTAGTCTGAGCAACTGGCTCAAGGAGACCACAATAAGTCATGCTAGTGTTTTGGAGCTTTCTGTATATTTCTGTTACTATATTGAGGTTCTGTCCACATAGTGACATGCTAGGGCGGCAGCAACTAAATTGGGAGATCTATAATAGACCCCTACACACATGTGCACACACATGCACACAATTTATTTGTCTGTTGCCTTCATTAAAATACCATCTTACAAGGGGTGGTTTAGCATAGCACTTAAAATACCACCGTGAGTTTGTTCTGGGCTTTCCAGTTTTGCGAAGCACATGTATTCACGTGAATTTATGTGTTGGTCTGGAGCTCAGCAATGAGTTTGGAGCACAGACACCTACTGATGGGTCATCATTTGATTCTCGGATTCCAGGCCTACCCTTGAGCAAAGTCACAAGGCTGGTCGTGTGTCAGGGCAGCCATTCAAACTGGCAGCCTTCTCTTTCCACTGGCAATGTGGTGCCCTCTCATCTGCTGTCCTCCATCTGCACTGCAATTTATCTGAGAAACCTAGACCCAGTGAGACCAGGAGGACCCTGGGAACCAAAGAGACAAAGGCCTTGAACATCATTAGCACAAAATAATCCCAACCCAAGAAACCTTGGAACAAAGCACAACATTGAGGGGGAATTTATTCAGCTGCAGGATTCTCAGTGTGATAATTTTAAAAAGACAATAGCAGTTTGGTTCTAACCCCTTTAACTTTTTTGTTTTCTTGCTGTAATAACAACCTGAGTTTCTGCCAAGAATTTATTTGGCTTCTCTTATGAATGGGCACCTACTGGTTTATTCTCTGCAGAACAGACCATGGGGCGTGATCTCCAAAAGAAATTCGGGTTGGAGAGCTAAAAAGAACAATCATGCATTCCTTCAGGCTAAACTTCTCTTTAGCTTTTTGGGATGAAATCCTCTCTCTCTCTCTCTCTCTCTCTCTCCCCCCCCCCCCCCCCCCCCCCCCCCCCCCCCCCCCCCCCGCCCTCATAAACATGAGGCTCCAAACAGGCCCACCTACTAGTATCTGTGCCACCGTACCCATTCCAAGACATTTGCTTTGGTCTTCCTTCCACATTTCTTTCTTACACAGACCTGGGATTTGTGGGAAAATTACATGGGGTTGGGAGAAAAACTAGTTACAAATATAGCTGTCATGAGGAAACTTCAACTTTTTGCTACAGCTTCTCCCGCCTCACCTGCCTTCATTCCCATCCCTTCCCTTCTTGGGAATGGAAATTTACAAATTAGTTCCTTCTTTCCTGTCGGCAGTCTTATCCTGTTAACTGTCTTTTCCTCATCACATTTAAGCCCGCTCCACTGTCCCCCTCAAAATTCTCTTTGGTGCTGCATTTCCCCTTCTAGGTACTTTGACATCGCTCTTGTCTCTTCTTAGCCAAGTGAGTCACCTAAATCATTAGCACTAATGCTTGGTAATAATAAATATTGGGTGGATGGATGGATGGATGGCAGGGAAGCCATGGGATACTGAAGTTTAGTTTGAGGCATATGCTTTTATCCTCATTAATAGTATTACCCTCTTACATTTCTCTAGCAGTTTCAGTTTACAAAATACATTTATATCTGTTCTCTCAAGTGATCCTTACACAGAGCCTAACATATAGACATTAAAGGAACGATGTCAGTTTCCCCCCCTTCTTTCCTCTCTCAATTTAAAACCTTCCTCCTTGAAGAAGGCTTGCTTGATGAATTCTGCCCTCTGTTGATCATTTCCAGTTTTTCCCTGAGTCTGATACCGGTAGCTGTTAGTACCTCGCCTCTCCTCAGCCATATCATTGATCACTGTTCATTGTTTGTTGCTCATGAGTCCCCAAATACAGGCTAAGGATGGAATTAATGATACTTTGATAGTTTTGTCACCACCCCTTGCCCACCCCACACAGAACATACAAAACATGAATCTGTGGCTGTAATTGCCTGAAAACACCTGATTGCCAACTGACGTCCTAATATGTTTTCACAGAAATTACAACTACTTGCCATTTGAGGCCAAGAAGCCCTGCGTCTACTTCATCAGTTCCTGGGGAGACCAGACGTTTAGGCTGTACTGGTCCAACATGCTGGAGAAAATGGCGGACCTGCTGGTAGGTGACTGACAAGCCATGGACTTGATCATTGGGAAGCTGGAGGCCAAGGATTTTTTATCCACCCAGTAGAAGGTCTTGACCTCAATTAATACCAATAAATTGAAGTTGTTGCATTTGGAGGACACATGGCACCTCTTACCACAGAGGAATGAGAACATGTTTTTCAAAATCCCTGGACTTTACATCAAACTGTCTGAATTGAGATCCCTGCTCTGCTTCTTCTTGGTGTAGGGCCTATGGTAGGCCGTTTTCCTAATCTCCAAAGTGCAGGGGATTGACACTTCTCCCAGAAAATTGATAGATCCTGGTTTCAACTAATGTAAAAGCATAAGTCTCTAACATGGTGGACAGTTTCCCACAAGCTCAGCCCAAATCCAGTTAAGAAAAGGAAAGTTAAGAGTCAGCATGCAGTAGTATTTTCCAGTTCATTTACAAGAAAACAGGGGAAATCTTCCTCCATTTCTAAAGCAAACCAAAAAATAGCTATATATTATTTCTGGGGTGTTAGAATCAATATCTCCACTACAGTGTCTCATTCTCACCTCTCATTTCTCCACCTCTGTGGTTTTCAGGAAGAAAGTATAGAAGAAGTGAAAGAATTGATCAAGATTTCAGAGGAAGCTCCAGAGAAGAAAATGAAGACAGTGCTCAATGACTTCATTAGTCAAAGCAGGTACCAGCCGGAGTGTGGGGGACTTGGATTTGCTTCCAAGATCGATCACATGGTTATTTATTTATTTTTTTATTTTTTTATTTTTTACATTTTTTTAAATTACATAAAGCTTTACACAGATTAGTACATATATTTCTTTTTTCCCCCTGCCCTTCTCCCAGCCTCCCCTACCCCCCAGTGTTTTGTGGGGGACCAGCTTTTAATTATCTTAGAAAGCAATCCATTTGTATGTATTCAGATGGGCGTTTAAGAATTCTCCATCCATCTCTCTTTTGTTCAGTAATTTAGCTGGCAAAAGTGGGATTACTGTTGCTTCCTAAAACATTAACAACTAAAACCTAAAGCAAAGGGGGAAAGAAAAGAGAAGATAAAAAAAGACATACTGATGAAACTCTTTATGAAACAAGAAAAATGCCAGCAGCGTCCTGGCAGTGTGGCTCAGTCAGCTGGAGTGTTGTCCCGTTGTCCTGTACACTAAAACAGTTGTGGGTTTGATCCCCAGTCAAGGTGCATACAGGAGGCAAACAAATGTTTCTCTCTCTCTCTCTCTCTCTCTCTCTCTCTCTCTCTGTCTCTCTCTCTCTCTCTCTCTCCCTGTCTCTCTCTAATCAATAAATATATCCTTGGATGAGGATTTTTTTTAAAAAGACAAAGAGCCCTAGCTGGTTTGGCTCAGTAGATAGAGCAGAGGCCTACGGACTGAAGGGTCCCAGGTTCAGTTCAGGCCAAGGGCACATGCCTGGGTTGCAGGCTCGATTCCCAGGAGGGGGCGTGCCAGAGATGGCCGATCAATCATTCTCTCTCATCATTGATATTTCTCTCTCTTTCTCTCCATCCCCCTTCCTCTCTGAAATCAATAAAAAGATATTTAAAGGGAAAAATGCCAGCAGTGTTAGTGCCCAAAATGTTTTTTTTTTTTTGCATTTGGTGAATACTCAACAATTATATTGACAATGAGATGGATAAGTTCTATCAAATACTGTTCAATAGAATTCATCATATAACACATTAATAGAAACCAATTAATGACTCTTGTTTCCAAGAGATAAATAATACAAAGATTCAAAAATAGGGTATCAGTTACTTATTAGGGTATCAGTTACTTATTACCAAATAACCAATAACCCTCAAATTTATGCCTCAGTTCTATTGGCCATGAGTCCAAGTGTGGCATAGCTGGGTCCTTTGCTCAGAGCCTCTCACAGACTGTAGACAAGGCACTGACTGGGTCATCTCAAGGCTCAGCTGGGAAGGATTTGCTTCCAAGATCGATCACATGGTTATTTATTTATTTTTTTATTTTTTACATTTTTTTAAATTACATAAAGCTTTACACAGATTAGTACATATATTTCTTTTTTCCCCCTGCCCTTCTCCCAGCCTCCCCTACCCCCCAGTGTTTTGTGTCCATTGGTTATGCTTAAATGCTCACACAAAAGTCCCTTGGCTGATCTGTTACCCATTCCCCCCCCCCAACGTCCCTGTCCTTGTTGCTGTAATTTGACAGTCTGTTTGATGTTGCTCTGCCCCTGAATCTATTTTTGTTCACCAGTTTACAATGGTTATTATTATCCATAGATGAGTGAGAACATGTGGTATTTTTCTTTCATTGACTGGCTT
>PVJC01034841.1:0-18586 GCA_004026665.1 Murina feae
GGGCCAGACAGAGGGGATGGGGCAGGCAGAGGGGGTGGGGCAGGCGGAGGGGTGGGGCAGGCAGAGGGGGAGGAGGAGTTAGTTCAAGAGCTCCTGCCCTCCGGGAAGACAATCTGGGAATGAGAGAAGAGGGAAGCATGAATCTCTCCCCGTACTTTGGTGTCGGCTCAGACGTTTTATCAAGGGTTGAACGTCCCTCGTCTATTTCCTCCTCAGCTTCCATCTGTGAGTGGGGCGCCGCCACCCACGCTGACCTCACGGCTGAAGAAGCCAAAGCTCAGAAACGCCAGGCAAATGCGGGTCAGAGTCGAGTCTCCAAGCTCCTTCCTCTAAGTCACCCTTTTGTTCTAAATTCCAGACATGCCACCAAACCAACACAGCCCCAAGCTCGGTGCCGTTCTCCGTTACATGCCATGTGTTATTGTGGAGAATGTTTAGTTGGTGACTAGGAGATCCGTGTAGACGTGCAGAAGGCCGTGTGCTTACAGTTAATGCTCATAAAAAAGTCAAAACAAGGAACCAAGAGCAACAAAAGCTGGAAACACTGACCGAGGTGTGGGGCTGCAGCTGCGTGGCGTCCTGGCTCACAAGACCGGCAGGTGTATCCCGAATGCTGAAGTGGCGTCTTCCCCTCTTCCTGTGCAATCATTCCCTAATTGTTCCCCAACAATGGTTTCACTAATGTAATGTGAGGGGGGGGGTGCGGGGAGGGGGTGCGGGGAGACTCCTCCTGTCCCTGCCCGAGGTCACCTTTTATTTGAGGTATCCCCGGTTCAGAGTCTAGTTTCAGAAAAGAGTTCGGGATACAACTGTAGCCTCATTCTGCCACCGGCATAATGAGAAATTGGAAGCGATCTAAGTGTTTCTGAGAGGGAAGGGGCATCTAGTGAATCATTTGTTGCTTTTCATCTTCCAGCTTCTTGCTTCATTCCCAGACCATTTGCCTCCCAGTGAGGCACAGGCAAAGGCTGGTGACCAATCAGAGCAGGCCTCTGGGCTTTTGGCCCGCCTCTTTCCAGGTGGGAGGGCATATCTGAGGGCGCTGGGCCCTCCTGCCTGCAGGTGCCTGAGAAATGAAGGCACAGGCTTGATGACATCATTGTTATCCTCTGGCTCCCCACACGCTGGAAGCCCACGTGTACCCCTAAGCTTTTTAAGTACAGGCCAGTTTGAGTTGGTTTTGATAGTGATGACTAATACATGTCTAATTAAAAGATTGTATATACCGTCAAGAGAATATTTTACAACCTAAAAAAACATGTTTATAAGAGCCAGGTGGAACACTGAATAGCAGGAAATATTATTAGGTGACAACAACACAAGGAAAAGTAATAGATCCGCAGGCAAGTGAGAGCATTGAGAATGAGAGAGAAAACACAGGTGACTGCAGGGGAAAAAAAATCCATGTTCTAACAGCCTGAGGGAAGGTTCCCAGCAGGCAGCCTAATGACAACCACAGAAAGCCAGTGAGCATGTGAGCACCCACCCGCTTGCTAACGTAAAAAAACACACATCGAAACCTGTAAAGAGTTTTTGTGAGTTTATTTGAGCCAAACTGTCGACATATGCCGGGAAGCAGAACCTCAACGAATTGAGATAATGCTCCGGAGAATAGCAGGTTACATTTGTATTTAGACATTGCAATCAAGGGAAGGACGTAGGTGGGTTAATTCATTGGTGATAGATTAAGGAGTTGGGATAAAGCAAAGGGGTGAGGGGGGAGGGAGGAACCCCTGGGATTGGATAAAAAGTAAAATGATGGACACATATGTAGGTGGGTGCAGGAACAAGTAACATGATAATGAAGGGATTTGTGGTATCTCTCAGGGCGCCCAGCACATTTGGTTGTGCCTCAGGGGCTCCAGAAAAAGGGAAGTTACAAGTCACCCAGACATTTCAAGGGTATCTACTCTAATAAAAGAGTAAGATGCAAATTAACCCTCACTCTGAGACACATAAGCCACGCCCACCAGCCAAGCCACGCCCCAGCCAATCAGAGCGGCTGTATGCAAATTAACCCAGCCAAGATGGAGGCCGGCAGCCATGGAGCTAGAGTAAACAGGAGGCTTTCGTTGCAACTGCCTGCCTAGGCTGGCTGGGCCTCTGCTCACGGCAACAATGTTTCAATTATAGAAGCCACGGAGCTGAAGCAAACAGGAGGCTTCGTAACCTGCCTAGGCTTCTGCTCAAGGTAACAAATTTTCAATTATAGAAGATAAATAAACCCCAGAAACCTGATTCCAGCCAGCCTCACTGGGACCTTGGGTCAATTGGAGCTGTGGGCAGCCTGAAAACAGCCCTCAGCCCCTCACCCAGGCTGTCCAGGCATGCCAGCAGGTGGACATCCCCCAAGGGGTCCCAGACTATGAGAGAGCACAGGCCAGGCTGAGGGACCCCCCCGAGTGCACAACTTTTTGTGCACCGGGCCCCTAGTGTTATCATAGATACAAAAAGACAGATGGGCTCAGTTATGGTAAAGGTTGACCTTGTCAGTGAAGATACCAGCCTAGGATGGAACTGCCCACCGTAACTGCTTTTAAAGTTTAATTTCAGACCATCCTTTGTGGTTCCTTTAAGTCTCTGAGTTCACAAGATGGCCATGCAGGCCTCCCCTGCGCTTGTCAGGTCAGCATGTGGCCCCATTCGTCCACACCCTATATTTTTACGTTCTTGAATTTTAAAAAGTGTATTTAAGGTCAATGCACTACTTTCAAGAGAGCAGCTAACACATCAACCCAAACAAGCACATGTTTAAGGAGGTGAGCGGGGAAGGCAGGTGTAATGTACCCTGAGAATCACACAAGGGCGCCTCAAGAAGTCGAATTAAGGAGTCACATTTATTGCAAATCCAGGACTACAAGGGGGCATTTTGCTCCCAAATCTCACAGTGATAATATGGCCCCAGCACCAGATTTATATAGGCAAAAATCACAAAGGTATCGATTACATCTTTGGGTTTGGAATGAGGAACCTGGTTTGCACAAAGCAGTTTACAGAAGCAGAATTGAGAATGTTAATAAATTATAGTTTTGGGTCTCTGGATCACTGAGTTGACAGAAACACGTTATCTGGAGCCCTCAGGTCTTGGGGCCACTGAGTCAAAGGAAACACATTCTCTAGAGCCATCGAGGCAATTAGAGCAATTGTGCTGTCCTGGTCCTGGGACCACTGAGTCAACCAGAATGTGTTATCTGTAGCCACTGAGGCAATTCAGGATAATTGTGCTGTCCTGGTTCCCAGGTTCAGAAGAATGTGCTTTCTAAAACCAATATGACCACATCCAATGGGGTAGTCACATTACAATCAATAAGGTATTCAATCGAATGAGCTGATTTATATAATTCAGAAGCCAAACAGCAGGGTGAAAGTTAAACTACAGTTTCTACCAGAGATGATTGCTACCATACTTAAATGGAATCTGGTGGAGCAGGTTCCAGTGAATCCTTTTGTGTGCAAACAAAGGAGGATCCTATCCTGAGATGGCTGCGCAGGGGGTGGAGAAAGAGAGCAGAGAAAAAGCGGCAGGTGAGCTGCTGAAGAAGGAACCACATTCCAAACCCTTGGGAAGGATCGCATAGACAGAGCCCCTCGGCAGTGGAGCTGGCGCTGCCAGCCCGAGGACCTCCTGCACGCAATGTGCCTCAGCTCTTTGGAAGGTTCAAGGGGCCTCGGCACCGGGCCTAAGCGATCTTGTACCGAAAACACTGCTTACAGCGCTGGCCAGACAGCAGTTACTGTGACTGCTGCATGGGCCACCACTGAACTGAAAATTAAATAACATTATTTAGAACTCGCTTCCCTCTGTGATGTCATCTGCAGAAATGCCTTTGAAACGTGGCGTTCGGGGTACAGGCTTCTCGTGGGTCCTTGTCCAGCAAAATTTGAAGACTAAACTTGTGGATAAAAAGGCTTCTTTAATAAGAAAAAAAATGTGGGTGTTTATTGGAAGCATATACAAACTCCATCTGGGCAGAGGGGTCCCCCAAGGGGTCCCTCTTGCAAGGGGCCACCAAATGGGAAAAACCTGCTCTCTCTCTCTCTCTCTCTCTCTCTCTCTCTCGCTCTCGCTCTCGCTCTCTCTCTCATTCTCACACACACACGCTGTTTCTCTCTCTCTCTAATGGGAAAAAAATTCTACATCCAAAAATCTAAAATCTGTCATCTGCCCTGTGTCCCTTTGTCTCCAGTTTATTAGTGTACGTGCTGTAGTTCTTTGCTGGACCCTGACCCTTTCTAGCTGGGCCCCTTCCCAGGTTCTGACCCTGTGCTCTCCTAATGGGTCACTTACTCTTTTGCTTCAAAGGCCAAAACTCATGTGGTGCCCCGTCCTTCTCTCCCCCTTACCTTGCAACATTCCTCTCTCTCCCGTGGAAGTAGGTTTCCCTCTTCCGGGTCCCCTGTGACTTTTCTCTATCCTTTCCCCTTCTCTGGCGGCATTTCCCCGTCCTTCACACCCCATCTTATCTGGTCCGCTTAGGCTCTCCTGCATGGCTCTCTCTCAGTCGTCCTGGCCAAGAGATGGGTTATGGCCTCGTATGGCTGTCCCAGCTGCTCAGGGCAGGGCTGGGTTTGATCCACCTTATAATCGCCTTCATTGCTCAGGCCAGAGCAATGCATCCTCCCCCACAGACCCTTTTTATTCCCTAAGCCTGCCTGTTTGGTCCCTAGAATTCCTTTCGCCTTCCTCCAATTGATGTAATTGTCCCCCTTCCCTGTCTCATCGATAGCCCTGGCCTTGGTGTCCTAGTCAGAATATTGTTTGGGCTTCTGCCTGGATTCCGGATTCCTGAAGAGCTGTCCTTGCTGGTCACAAATAAACAATGGCTTCCCTCTCCCTCCGAAAGGCCTTTTTATTTTCCTGTGACACCTTTCCCACCGGGGACCCTACTGTCTTACCATCAGCTCTTCATGGAGAGCCCAGCGGGAACCAGGAATGTGGCCCGACTGGGAGAGAGTGAGTGGGGACCGAGGGGGCCACTGAGTTAGCACCCCCCCACCCCTCCCTGAAGGAACGAGGGACAATGAAGACACGGGGTGGCCACGGAGGACAGAGGACAGCTTCGCCTTCACAGCACTCGCCAGCTGACAGAGCCCGGGGCCCACAGAGCACAGGGAGAAGTTCCGCCAGCAAGTCCCCAGGCATTTTCTCTGCCGCCCCATCCCCACCCTCCCCTTTATTCCACTGGGAGCCGCTGGCTCAGCCTGCCCCCCGCCTCACCTAGGGCCCGGGGACCTGCCTCCCCTTGCTTGGCTGGGGGCCGAGGCAGAGTCGCTGTGGCTTCCTCGGAGGATGAGCTCCCCGGGCTTGTTTCCTACAAGAGTTTCTGTAAAGAAACAAAACCACCAACCTCAGGAGCGCTCCAGGCAGAGGCGGGAGAGCCGGCCCAGCTCTGAAGTCCGCTCCCTGCTTCACCCTGACCTGCTCACCCGGGAGAGATGGGCAGTCCCAGAAGCTCCCTGTCCGAGCCGGACGGGACCACCGAGACAGAAAACCACGCATCATTTCTCCTAGTTCCCGAGGCTGCAAGGCCCAGAGCAAGGTGCCGGCCAGCGGGGTCTCTGGGCGGGGATCACGGCCCCGCGCCATGACCTCATGCAACCCCAACCCCTCCCCAAAGCGGCACCCCCACGTAGTCTCCCTGGACCTCCCACATATGGATATTAGGGGGACACATTCCCAACCCCAACACCCTCCGTGGCTCCTCTTCTGTACAACTGGGAAGCGCCTCTTCCCAGGCCAGGGACCTGGAGAGACATCAAGGGAGAAACAGAGGCACGGCCAGACCTGTCCAGCCGGGCACCATCATCTCCAGGAGCAGCCATGCAAACTGCACACCGTCTCCTAAGCCTGGGTGCCCATGAGCCCCAGGCCCTCTCCCCTCCCTCCAGCCTCACCTGCAGGCGCTCATAGAGCTGGGTAAGTTCTGCCAGCTGCCTCTCCAGCTCCTCAGCCTCGGCCCTCAGCGAGTCTGCCAGCTGCGTCCTGGCTCCCTGCTGCAGCTGCTTCCAGTCCTTCAGGAGGCTGCTCAGGTCCATGCCGAGGCAGAGGCCAGCCAACATGCTGCTCCGCAAGAGAGCCTTACTCCCCATCGCCAGCGGCGTGCCTCTGAAGGCCCTTTGCACCACCCTGGTCGTCCGGGTCGAGGCGTGGCCAGTGGCCAGGAGACGCTCGGCGGCAGCGGCCAGGCGCGGGTGGGCTCTGGCTACCTGCAAGGCCTGGATGTTCCTCTTGACGCTCTTGACGCTTTTCCCACAGTTGTAGATGGTCTTTCTGGCCTCCACCGCGCAGGTCATGGCGATCTTGACCTGTGGGTCAGGGGCAGACAGTTTGCTGCTGACCTGAGCCTGGGCTTGTTTATTGTGCTGGTATTCCAAAATGCTGGTCACCAGGCTGGCGGCCCCGGCGACGGTCCCCAAACCTTGACCGGAGGCAGTGAGCAACAGGCTTCCTCCGGCTGTGACCGGAGCGAGGGCCAACCCCAGGAAGCTCATGGCTCCGGAGACCACGGCCACCGAGTTGGTCACCAGGCTGGTCTGGGTGAGATTTTTGTGGGTTTTGTCGATGTCGGCTGCGAGGGCGCGGCGCTCTCTGATGGCCGTTTCTAGTTCTGCTTTCATTATGGGGAACTCTTCCAAAAATATTCTTTTTTCAGGGGACAGATCTCCATCGTGTTGCTCCACATCTTCACCTGGAGGAATGTCATCGCCGTCCCTGCGGAGGAGGGAAATAAAGAGTTGGTTTCATCCTAGCCAGTTTAGCTCAGTGGATAGAGCCTCGAACTGCAGACCGAAGGGTCCCGGGTTCGATTCTGGGCAAGGACATATACCTCGGTTCCAGGATCCTCCCTGGCTTGGGCCCTGGTTGGGGCATGTGCAGGAGACAAGTAATTGATGTGTTTCTCTCACATCAATATTTCTCTCTGTCTCTCCCTCTCTCTTCCCCTCTCTCTAAAAAAAAATCAATGGAAAAATATCCCTGGTGAGGATAAAAAATAAATAAAGACTTGATGTCGATGTCCCCCATGAGAAGGCCAAATTCTTAGGCCCAGATGGTTACCCGATGCCCCTGCCACTCCCAATTCTGAACCGTCCCTGCATCTCCCTAGCACCCCCGTGACCTCCAGCTGGACCCTGACCATGCACAGTCACCAAGCCAGCTGGGAGCTGCTGGTTCCATGAAGAGAAGAATCACGAGAGAGGGGCATCCGGAGGGACACAGGGGGGAAGTGCAGGCCAGAGGGTCGAGAAGGGGGAGCAGCCTGATGGATATTTGCAACCTTGGTCTGAGAAACTGTGGATCTGTCACCAGCCAGAGGCAGTGGGCAAATGCTAGGGTCCTGGTCAAGGTCAGGACTAATGGAGCAAGGGGGGGGCGGGGGGGTCCCTGAAGGTAGGAGAAAGGAGCCCAGGTGTTGGGTGGGAGGTTGAGAGGTCTGTAGAGGCAGAGGCCAATCAGAGGGAGGAGGCGCCATGTTGTATGAGGCGCCCTCGACTTTGACGACCTTGAGTTTGGTGGCTGAGGTGTGACTTGGCCTCTGTCAGGGGTAGCACAGCAAGAGGCCAAGGTAAGCGACCAGCAATGTTTTAAACCTCCTTGGCACTTGGCCAGCTTTCCTTGCCCCTCAGGCAGGTGGACTTGGTCCTCCCGGGAAAGGCCAGGGACCCAGGGGCCATGAACTCTAAAATCTGGTGTTTAAGGCGCTTGACAGCTAAGGCAAGCGTGGCTTCTTGTGTTTTTTAATTAAACCAAACGCCTCCAATATGGGCATTCGGCCACAGTGCCTCCTGGCGAGGCGAGGCCCACTGACATAGTGTCGAATGGCAGCCTGGTTCTACCAGGCACAACGGCGGTTCACGCATCACTCGGCGAGCATCTCTTGACGGCCCGCGTGGGGCTGGAGCCTGGGGACGCTGCGTCTGCGGCTAACGGATAACTGGGCTTGAGTTGGCGAACGCAGACACACTACAGGGCTTTCCTGAGCCAAAAAGGCGGAGTTCCTGAGCCTCACAGAGGTGAGCCGCCACTCCACCCGGCCCCAACGGGACTATGCATACCTGAGGGCCCAGTGCTCAATGGCATGGACCTAATTAGAGCTTGACCTGCTCTCCAAAATGTTTAGTTCACCACGTGCAATGCTTTTCCCGAGGGGAATCTGCCTTCCTGAGTGGGAAGACAGGCAGGCGTGGTGGCCAACGCCTTTGGGGCACATGGGTTGCACATGTGGGGGTGCCTGAGCATTTCAGCAGGGGCAGCCCTTTCCCTGGGACAAAACTTGCCGGGTTACCTTTGCAAACCAACACCAGCTTCGAGTTTTTGCCACTGTGGCTCCAAATCCCAGCTCCTCTTGTCCTTGAGAGAAATGGCGGTGCTCCCAGGGGCCAAACGACTTTCTGGTTGGAAACATGGAAATAAAGGTGACTGCCACCAAACCTTACGAGACGGGTGTGGAGGGCTTTGAGATATTTGGAAGCAAAATGACCGTGAAAGACTCGTTATGTGCTAATTATTTGCAAATGATTGTTGTCACATTTTATATTGAGGTATAGTTTGCATAGAAGTACACAAATTGAAGCCCTCAGCTCAATAAATGTGTATACACACACACACACACACACTGAGCTGGGTGGAAGGTTTTCTGGGCGGGGCCTTGAGTTCCGGTTGGGTGGACTGAGTTTGAGATCCTGATTAAACAAACCCCAGTGAAGCTGAGAAGGCAGCAGACAGACGCGTCTTGCTCCGGCTGGGACAGCACATGTAGGAGCCAACAGTGTAAAACGCAGTTAAAGCCACAAAATTGTATGTGAGCCCCACCGGAGTGGCTCGGTGGTTGAGCATCGACCGATGAACCAGGAGGTTGTGGTTCGATTCCCGGTGGAGGCACATGCCCGGGTTGCAGGCTTGAGCCGGGTAGGAGCCGTGCAGGAGGCAGCTGATCGATGATTCTCTCTCATCATTGACGTTTCTATCTCTTTCTCTTCCTCTCTCGCCCTTCATCTCTGAAATCAATAATATATATATATTTTAAATTGCATGTGAACTCTGGGGAAAGAGTTGTAGAAGCCAAGAATGGCCCAGCGTTGGGCCCTGGAGGACGCCACCAGCTCGGCCAGGCAGAGAGGAGACGGCGGGTGCTGGAATCGAGTGAGCTGTGTGTGTGGCTGCGGGTTTTGTGCGTCTTTGTATTCTCACGTTCTGCTCTCATCCTTCTCTGACTAAGACCTCACTGGACTCTGCTTTTCCCTCCAGTGCCTGCGGCCGGGAGCGGGGAGCTCACCTGGGCAGACTGGGGATGTCTCTGTCGTCCCCACGTTCGAAACGGTCGCCCGGCTCTTTTCCATCCTGGTGGTGACGGGCGTCTGGCTGATGTGTCTTACGCTGCGGGAGGAAGACGCTGACCCAGCGTTAGTGTAGAGTCAGCGTGGTCAGGGGGTCACAGCCCGCCTCCGTCTCTCACCAGCTCCGCGATTTCAAGGACCTTCTCTCACGGCTCTCAGTTTCCCTTTCCTCCCCGGTGGAGTGGCGAGGACACCGCCTATCTCCATAAACGTTGTGGGACAGAGGTTGCTGCGTTTTTTCATAATCACGAGCAGGATAAAAATCCTCTATTAAAAGGAAAAGACTCCTCGGTTGGGTCGGCAAAATCCAACTACACGCACTTCTTCCAAGTGACGCATCGGACACCGAGGCCCAGAAAGTCAAACCTACAGGCTGAGCCGAGGTGTAGCAGGCCGGGGAGGTGGCTGCGTCCAGGAAAGGGTGGCACCAGGGGACCTCATGATGGAGCTTCTGCAAATTAACCACGACCGCGACCACACAAAGCTACACGTGTGACAACTTGCATAGAACGACACGCACACGCACAACTGACAGGAGGAGGCTGGCGAGATCTGAGGAAGTGGTTTGCATCCACATCCCCTTCTTAGTTGTGATATTAGACTTCGTGAGCCGTTGTTGGTGGGGAAATTGGGTAAAGGGAGGTCTGTGGGATCTCTCTGTATGGGACTCTGTACTTTTTGCAAAAAAAAAATTTTTTTTTTAATATTTTTATTGACTTCAAGAGAGGAAGGAAGAGGGAGAGAGAGAACTAGAAACATCCTGCACGCCCCACACTGGGGATGAAGCCCGCAACCCAGACATGTGTCCTGACCAGGAATCGAACCGTGACCTCCTGGTTCATAGGTTGACACTCAACCACTGAGACACGCTGGCCGGGCTGATTTTCTCAAAATTAACACCAAAAAACACAGCTTGCACCTATGAGAATGGCCACCGTCCGGGACACGGACAACATCAAATGCTGGTGCCACAGGAACTCCAGGCCATCGCCGATGGAAATGCAAAATGGCACGGTCGCTTTGGACGACAGTTGATCAGTTTCTTACAAAATTGAACATAATCTTACCATGTTATCCGGCAACTGTGCTTCTCGGTATTTTACCCAAAAGGAGTTGAAAACTTACAACCACACAAACACCTGCACGGGGATGTCTACAGCAGATTTGTTTCCGGCTGCCAATATGGAAGCCACTAAGATGACCTTGAGCCGGTAGGTGAGTGGGTGAATAAACTGTGGGACACCCGGACAACGGAATATCGTTCGATGCTGAAGGAAAGGAGCGATCAGGCCCTGAGAAGACGCGCAGGAACCTTCAGTGCCTGTCACTACGTGAAAGCAGCCGGGCGGAGCGCACCACACTCTGTTCCTGACCACGAGACATTCTGGAAAGGGCAGCACTTTGTGAGTGAAAAGACGAGGGTTGCCAGGGGTTGGGAGGAGGAGGGGTGACTAGGTGGGGCACAGGATTTTTAGGAAATTGAACTGTTCTGTGTAATATTTGAATGGGGATACATGTCGCTATACGTTCACCCAAACCCATAGAATGCACAACACCAAGAGTGAGCCTTAACGCTACCGACGGACTTCGGGGGATAATGGTGGGTCCGTGTGGGCTCCGTAGGGAATGCTGGTGGTGGGGGCGGCTGTGCAAGGGTGGGGGCAGGAGGTATATGGGAAATCTCTGTACCTTCCCCTCAATTTTGCTGTGAACCTAAAAAAAAAGTCTGTTTTTAAATAGCAGATATTGTATGCAGACGCAAAGCCAGCAGCATTGCAGCGTTACCCATCGTTTTAAAAGCCTGAAGGCTACCCAGCATTCTTTCGAAGTGGACTGGTGAAGTAAGTTATGGCGTATCTAGCGATGCCATGAGACACGGCCATGAAAGCGAAAGAGGCAGCTGGGGAGGGGCCTCCCATAGAAAAGGTCCCTGTGCTTGTGCAGACAGGACGCTGGTTCGCCCTGTGAAGGTCAGGGCTGGAAGATGCTTGCCTGTCACCATACACCTCCCTCTGCCCCCCTCCCCATCGTTGGCACTCGCTCCCAGGATTGGTGGAGGAGAAATGGCACCTTCTAGATATGCCCCCTCTCTCATGATCTCCTCCTTCCCCCTCTCCTCCTCCTATCCCATTTCTAAAAATCTTAGAAAATAAAGCCCTCCTTCACCTATTCTGAAGTTACAAAACCCCTTATACCCCATTTTCCTCTAATTACTTCAATGAATGCAGATTTACAATAGACACTCTAGAAACAACGAATAGGGTTCATCTGTACTCTCACTACACAGAAATAACACTGCCTGCCTCGATTTGACAAGCAAAACCAATTAGACGCCTGCTGCTCCCACAGTTTTGCATGAATTGTTGTCACTTGACATTATATCCCAGTGGCTCCTCGTATTACTCAAGCGTTTCAAGCAGTTTAGAGGCTGTGTAACATTTCATCCTGTGGAGGTATCTTTTCGTATTTAATTGCTCCCCTGCTGGGGAACCTCTGGGTTGTTTGCAGTTCCAGTTTTTCTTTTATAAATAACTTTTGATCCTTAAAGCAATGTTGGTCACATGATTGGTTGTTTTTTTGGGATCATCTTTGAGGTAGAATTAATGCATCAAAGATTTTTTCAAAAAAGAAACAAGGTTTTCTCCTCTTTGGTTCAGAATGCTGGGAAGCCAGACATGCACCTACCTACTTTAGGCACCTTTAATCCTCACTGATGCTGTGAAATAGATGGTAATGTTATTCCCATTTTACAGATGAGGAAACTGAGGCACAAGGAGACCAATGTCACACAGTGGTAAGTGGGAGAGCCCAGCTCGATACCAGTTGATCTCAATCAGGGGTGAGTTTTCTCCCCATGGATATCTAATCTAATAAAAGAGTAATATGCAAATTCACCCTCACCCCGTTACACCCACAAGTCATGCCCACAAGCCACGCCCACCAACCAGTCAGGAGCAAATATTCAAATTAACTCAACTAAGATGGCAGCAGCCATGGAGCTGGAGTTGCCCCGGGCAATGGAGGAAGCCAGGGCCCTGCAGGCCCTGAGCTCTACTCAAGGCTACAAAGTTTCAATTATAGAAGATAAACAAACCCCAGATACCTGCCGGGCTGGGACCTTTGGTTGCCAGGGGCAATCCAGGCTTTGAACAGGGGGACCAAGGCAACAAAGTTTCAATTATAGAAGTTAAATAAATCCCAGATACCTGCTTCCAGCCAGGCACCCCAGTAAGGACCCGAACCCTGAAGGGGCTGTGGGCAGCCTGAAACGGCCATCAGCCCCTCACCCAGGCTGTGCCAGGCACACCAACAGGTGGACATCCACCAAGGGGTCCCAGAATGCGAGAGGGCACAGGCCTGCCTGAGGGACCCCCCACCCCGAGTGCACAAATATTTGTGCACCGGGCCTCTAGTTGGTAATGTTTGTAGACATTGGTAGGGGTGGGGGTGCTAATGGCATTTGAACTGCAGTCCTGGCCAGGTGTCTCAGTTAGAGCATCGTCCATATGCTGAGGTTGCAGGTTCAATCCCCAGTTAGGCACTCACAAGAATCAACCAAAGGAGAGACAGCAAGATGGCGGCATAAGGTAAACACCATAAATGCAGCTGTGCACAACTATTTCAGAATAACCACGAAAAGAACACACGGACACCACTCACACCCACAGGAAGGTTGGCTGAGTGAAAATTCTACAACTAGAAAGAAACTGAGACTCAGAGGAGTGGCGGAAGCAAAGTACAGAGGTACGGAGGCGCATGCACAGGGCTTGGGGAGAGGGCTGGCGCCGGAGGATGCAGTTCTTTTTCAAAATGGAGAGAGCCACAAGTTCCCAGCGGCTCTGAACTCTAGTTCCAGGCGAGTTTCTGAGGACCCAGATGCACACCCGGAGAAGGGGGACTGACTGGCACTGGGAGGAAATCCAAAGAGGGTTTCTCTCAGCATTGCTTGCAGCAATTACCGTGGGACACAGAGACCCAGTGTCTCTCAGCGCAGGTCTGAGAAGCGGCCATAGCTATTTGCTCCGCCCTGCCCTGCAAACTCCCTGAGGCCCCACCCCTCCCAAGCTGCATCAGAGGCTTTTGCATATAAAAGTCTGAGTAGCCTAAGGCAAAGGCTAAATCAACACCTCCTTAAAGATACAAGAGCCAGCCTCACCCAGTGGCCAGAGTGGGATCATCCTAAATAAAACTCAGATCCACAAGGAACACACTCGGGGCAGACGCAGTGAGCACAAAAGCCCCACTGAAACAACCCTTGCCCCATAAGGGTGTCTCCAGCACAGAAGTTCTCCCACTGTAGACACAGCTGACTCTCATAACCAAGTGGCTTAGAGGTTAATTCCTCTCAGTGATCACCTAACTCAGAAAGGGAAGCAGCCAAAATGCAGAGACAAAGAAACAGATCACAGGATATAGAGTTCAAAACCATGGTTATTAGGTTTTTCAAGAATTTTCTAGCGACTGCCAATAAATTTAGTGAGACCCTCAATAAATCTAATGAAACCCTCAAGGATATGATAAAGGACCAACTAGAAATTAAGCATACACTGACTGAAATAAAGAATAATATACAGAGATCCAACAGCAGACGAGAGGATTGCAAGAATCAAGTCAAAGATATGAAATATGAAGAAGCAAAACCCACCCAGCCAGAAAAGAAAAAAGAAAAAAAGAAAAAGGATAAAAAAGTATGAAAATAGTGTAAGGAGTCTCTGGGACAACTTCAAGCGTACCAACATCAGAATTATAGGGGTGCCAGAAGAAGAGAAAGAGCAAGATATTGAAAACCTATTTGAAGAAATAATGATAGAAAACTTCCCCCACCTGGTGAAAGAAATGGACTTCCAAGTCCAGGAAGTGCAGAGAACCCCAAACAAAAGGAAACCAAGGAGGACCACACCAAGACATATCATAATTAAAATGCCAAGAGCAAAAGACAAGGAGAGAATCCTAAAAGCTGCAAGAGAAAAGCAGTTAGTTACCTACAAAGGGAGACCCATACGACTGTTAGCTGATTTCTCAACACAAACTGCAGGCCAGAAGGGAGTAGCAAGAAATATTCAAAGTGATGAACAGCAGGAACTTACAGCCAAAATTACTTTACCCAGCAAAGCTATCATTCAGAATTGAGGGTCGGATAAAGAGCTTCACAGATAAGAAAAAGCTAAAAGAGTTCATCACCACCCAAACAGTATTATATGAAATGCTGAAAGGTATCCTTTGAGAAGAGGAAGAAGAAAAAGGAAAGTAAAAATTATGAACAACAAATACATATCTATGAACAAGTGAATCTAAGAATCAAGTGAATAAAAAATCTGATGAACAGAATAAACTGGTGAACAGAATAGAATCAGAGGCATAGAAAGGGAGTGGACTGACAATTTTGGGGGGGTTAAGGGTGTTGGGGGTACGTGAAGAGACTGGACAATAATCATACACCTATAGATGAGGACAGTAAGGGGGCAAGGACAGAAGGTGGGGTGGGAACTGGGAGGAGGGGCGCTATGGGGGAAAAAAGAGGAACAACTGTAATAATCTGAACAATAAAGATAAATTTAAAAAAAAGAATCAACCAAAGAATGCATAAATAAATGGAACAAATCCATGTTTCTCTCCCTCTCTCTTTCTCTCCCTCCTTGCCTCTCTGTCTAAAATTCAATTAAAAAAATTTTTCAACTGAATTTCAACTTCAGACCCTTCCCAGGCTCACAAAGTTCGTAACCGACAGGACAGAATCTTAAACCCTAGCAGCGCTGACCACAGCTCCTGGTCTGTAGCCGACCCCTCAGGCCCCCAAGCAGCCCTCCCTCCTCTGCCTGTGCCTCATCTGCTTTCACTGCAGCCTGTTTTCTGTCCTCACCTCTCTGGGGCCTCAGGTCCACAGGGCACTCAGAGCGTCCGTCTGGGCTGGGAGGACAATGAAGACAGTGCCCAGAGTCCAGTGGATTTTTCTAACCAGGCACAGGCGCAAGCGCTGGCCCTGCCCCCGCTCCCTGCCACACTCCCCTGCCCCCTTCCGCAGCTGCCGAGCTCTGTCCTGAGCAGGGATTGTGAAACTGCTCAGGGTGAAAAATTCCTGGCGCAGAAGAGCACCACTTCTGGGAAACCAGAATTGGCTTTCGCCTTCCTTCTTGCTTCTTTCTCTAGTAGATGTGCGTGGAGGGGGCCGTGCAACCAAAGTCAGAGGGCTGCGAGAGGGTGCAAGGACTCTGACGTGAGCGGGTTCCTCAACCGGCTTGGCCTCCATTCCGCATCTGTGAAATGGGTCTGAAAACAGCTCCTGCGGCACAGAGCCAAGGTGAGGAGCCATGAGCAGGCCACACAAAGCCGCATGGAATGAGCACTCCACAGGGGCAGCTGCAAGGGTTGTTGTCACATCTCTGTCCCGCGGTGGGAGGGGAGGGCAGGAAGGCTCCCACACCTTACCTGGAGTGTGAAGTGCAAAATGCTCTGAAACACACTTCCGTCCTGGCTCATTGGGTGGTGAAATTTGACCTGAATTGGTGCAAGTTTTTAGTTGTCATGCACCCTACTGAATTCAAATGTTCATTGTTTCACTGCGGAAAATATTGACTGTGCTTGACTAGGGAGGGCTGCTGAGACGTTACACAATGTAATGTTAGGGTCATGGGAGGAGGAAGGCACTAGGCCGAAGAGGTGAGGGATTATAAAGGTGCTAGAGGCCCAGCGCGCAAAATCTCACGAGACCCAGAAACTCCCCGTGCCTGCAGACATCAATGCACCTCCTGGTGGCTGGTTGTGTGGTTGTTATGGTGTTATGGGCACTGGCCTTTTATAATATAGATTAGTTCATCTGGATCCCAGGTGGGCTGAGTCCCCAAATAGTGCCAGCACCCAAAGATGGGGAGTCAGAGGCTTTTAAAGGGGTCTAGGTGGGCTTTTTCTGGGTGGAGAATTCTCTGTGTGGGTCTGGATTCTGGTGAAATCCGGAGGGGAGAGATCATTGTCTTAGCAAGTGGAATGTCTGTGATGAAGTGGCCTAAAGGACAGTTCCCAGGGCAGGGAGTATCGATTCAATTATTTGATCAGACCTAACGTTATAATATCTGCACCCCCAAAATGGGGAACTCCAAAACACAGCTGCCCCCATGATTTAAGATCTAGGGCGGTAGTTCCCAACTCTCCCATTTTGCAGATACGGAAACTGAGGCTTCTAGAGGTTGGTGGCTTGCCCGTGGCCACACAGCTGGGCAATGGCAGAACCCGTCTGTGGGAATGAGCCCGTAGTGCAGTCCTGTGCTGAGAGGTGTGCCTCTCTGAGTGTGTGCAAGCTGGGCAGCTGTGCCAGTCAGGTCTCCATGATCTTTTCCCTCAGTCCTGGGCCTTGGACCAGGCGGGCCACTGGGCTAGGGGTGGTGTTTACCACAGCAGCTCTTGTGAAACAAAAGCCCCAGGAGCGGCGGGTGGGCAAGCGGATATGCCCCATGGGGGACGCTGTATGTGCGCGCGCGCACGCGCGCGCGCCAGAAGCGAAGGGGTGCCCTCACTCCTGCCCTCATTCACGGAGCCGGGGTGGGGTTGCTTCCTTTTGTAAATGCCCTGAAGCTTCCTCTGGGGGGAGGGGGGCGCCATCCTGCTGAAAAGAAACAAACTTGCGTTAAGGGACTTCAGCCTTTTGGGATTGAAAACCCACTCTGTGAGGTGAAGTCTATCATTTGGGGGTGAAAGTTTAGGCAAATTCAGGTTCATCTCTTCTACCGGGGCCTTTTCTCTTAACAGTTCGCTCTGCCCCCACATGGTGCTTGAGTGTGGATGACTGCCCTGTGCCTCCTTCGCCCCACCCTCCCAGCTGGTTTCAGCCACACCTACACCCCACCTCTCTGAGGTCCTGAGCCCTCGGCCCCTCTCCTGGCCTTGTCCAGGCTTTGAGCAGTTGCGTGGGTGGTGTAGCGACTGGACAGGGCAGAGGGGGAGGTGGTATCTCTGCCCATCTCTCCGCCTGAGCAACCACACAGCCTCCTGCCCCTGTCCTTGTCCTCTCGGTTCCTGTTGGGGGCAGAAATGGAATATTGGAAATTATAATTATAAGAAACACTAGAGGCCTGGTGCACAAAAATTTGTGCACTCGGGGAGGGGGTCCCTCAGCTCAGTCTGTGCCCTCTAGCAATCTGGGACCCCTCGGGAGATGTCCACCTGCTGGCTTAGGCCTGCTCCCCTGGGGATCAGGCCTAAGCTGGCAGTCAGACATCCCTCTGGCAGCCCAGGAGCCCTCAGGGGATGTCTACTTTCCAGCAGGGAGGAGGCCTAAACTGTAGTTGGACATCCTTAGCTCTGCTGAGGAGACAGGAGAGGCTCCTACCACCACTGCTGTGCTGGCAGCTGGCAGCCTGGCTTGTGGCTGAGCAGAGCGCCCCCTATGGGAGCGCACTAACCACCAGGGGGCATCTCCTGCATTGAGCATCTGCCCCCTAGTGGTCAGTGTGTGTCATAGTGACCAATCATTCTTAGTTGTTCTGCTGTTAGGGTCAATTTGCATGTTACCCTTTTATTATATAGGATAGAAGCCTGCTGCATGGGTGGGGGCTGGCTGGTTTGTCCCGAACGGTGTCCCGGATCAGGGTGGGGGTCCCACTGGGGTGCCTGGCCAGCCTGGGTGAGTGGCTGATGTCTGTTTGCAGGCTGGCCACAGCTCCCATTGACCCAACGTCCCAGTGAGGCTGGCTGGAATCAGGTTTCTGGGGCTTATTTATCTTCTATAATTGAAACATTGTTGCCTTGAGTGGAGGCTATAGCCGGCCTAGGCAAGCAGTTTCTTCCACCTCTGGTGAAAGGAAGCCTCTTATTTGCTTCAGTTCCGTGGCTTCTATAATTGAAACATTGTTGCCTTGAGCAGAGGCTACAGCCAGCCTAGGCAGGCAGTTTCCTCCATCGCTGGTGCAATGGAAGCCTCCTGTTGCTCTAGCTCCGTGGCTGCCGGCCGCCATTTTGGCTGGGCTAATTTGCATACAGTCACACTGATTGGCTGGTGGGCGTGGCTTGGCTGGTGGGCTTAGCTTAGGTGTAACAGAGTGAGGGTTAATTTGCATATTACTCTTTTATTAGACTAGATTAATCATGCTCTGTTAACCCTGATGGTTCTGCTTAGAGAAAGCACATTCTCACCTGGCTGGGAGCTGTACACCCTGGGACCTGGGAGCCAACGTCAGAATGCAGTCCATCCTCCTGTCCCGAGAACTGCTTATCATTATGGAAAGATTTACGACCTCGTGGCTGAACCAACCTAGTCCCA
>PVJC01034842.1:0-18587 GCA_004026665.1 Murina feae
GCTCATCTATAACTATACAACATTTGTGTTAAAATGGAGACATTCACTGGACTATCACAATCATTATAGTCAATATATTGCAGATATTTTCATGATATATACACCTATGGCAATTGATTTAAAAAATGAGAAGAAAACAGGAAAAAAATATTTGTAAAGCAGGTGGATGGATAGTAACTGATTTATTGACAAAATTATACTACAGAACTCTTTCTTTTTAATTTTTTCTTTATTGATTAAGGTATTACATATGTGTCCTTATCTCTTCATTGCCCCCCAACCCCACCGTTAGTACCCTCAGTCCCCTAGTGTCTGTGTCAATTGGTTAAGCTTATATGCATGCATACAAATCCTTTGGTTGATCTCTCCCTCTCCCTCCATCCTCCCCTACCTTCTCTCTGAGCTTTGATGGTCTGATCAATGCTTCTCTGTCTCTAGATCTGTTTCTTTTCATCAGTTTATGTTGTTCATTATATTCCACAAATAAGTGAGATCATGTGGTATTTATCTTTCTCTGACTGGCTTATTTCACTTAACATAATGCTGTCCAGGTCCATCCATGCTACTGCGAATGGTAGGAGTTCCTTCCTTTTTACTGCAGCATAGTATTCCATTGTGTAGATGTACCACTGTTTTCTAATCCATTCATCTGCTGATGGGTACTTAGGCTGATTCCAAATCTTAACCATGGTAAATTGTGCTGCTATGAACATAGGGGTGCATATATCCTTTCTAATTGGTGTTTCTAGTGTCTTAGGATATATTCCTAGAGGTGGGATCACTGGGTCAAATGGGAGTTCCATTTTTAGTTTTGTGAGGAAACTCTATACTGTTCATCACAGTGTCTGCACAAGTCTGCATTCCCACCAGTAGTGTGTGAGGGTTCCTTTTTCTCCGCAACCTCACCAACATTTGTCGTTTGTTGATTTGTTGATGATAGCCATTCTGACAGGTGTGAGATGGTACCTCACTGTCATTTTGATTTGCATCTCTTGGATGATTAGTTACTTTAAGCATGCTTTCATATGTCTCTTGCCTTCTGTATGTCCTCTTTTGAAAAGTATCTATTTATGTCCATTGTCCATTTTTTATTGGATTGTTTATCTGTTTTTTGTTAAGATGTATGAGTTCCCTGTAAATGTTGGAAATTAAACTTTCATTGGAGATAACATTAGCAAATATGTTCTCCCATGCAGTGGGCTTTCTTGTTTTGTTGATGGTTTTTTTTGCTGTGCAGAAGCTTTTTACTTTGATGTAATCCCATTTGTTTATTTTCTCTTTAGTTTCCATTGCCCTAGGAGCTGTATCGGTGAAGATATTGCTTGGCATATGTCTGAGATTTTGCTGCTTGTGAATTCCTCTGAGATTTTTATGGTTTCCCATCTTATGTTTAAGTTTTATTTATTTTGAGTTTATTCTTGTGTATGGTGTAAGTTGGTGGTCTACCTTCATTATTTGCATATATCTGTCTAATTTTTCTAGCACCATTTATTGAAGAGATTGTCTTGAAATTATATGTTCTTGCCTCCTTTGTCAAATATTAATTGAGGATAATGGCTTGAGTCAATTTCTGGGTTCTCTAGTCTATTCCATTGGTCTATATGTCTGCTCTTATGCCAGTACCAGGCAGTTTTGAGAATAGTAGCTTTGTAATACAGCTTGATATCTGGTATTGAGATCCCTCCCACTTTGTTCTTTCTCAGGATTTCCGGGGCTATTTGGGGTCTTTTTTTTATTCCAGATGAATTTTTGGAGAGTTTGTTCTAGGTATGTGAAATATGTTGTTTGTATTTTTAATGGGAGTGAATTGAATCTATAGATTGCTTTGGGTAATATCGACATTTTAATGATGTTGATTCTACCAATCCATGAACACAGTATGTTCTTCCATCTGTTTATGTCTTCCTCTGTCTCTTTTTTCAGTGTCCTATAGTTTTCTGAGTACCTGTATTTTACCTCCTTGTTAAGTTTATTCCTAGGTATCTTAATTGTTTTGGTGTAATGGTAAACAGGATTGTTTTTAATCTCTTTTTCTGTAAGTTCACTATTGGTGTATAAAAATGCCATCGATTTCTGGGCATTAATTTTGTATCCTGCTATATTGCTGCATTCATTTATTAAGTCCAATAATTTTTTTATGGAGCCTTGGTTTTCTATGTATAGTATCATGTCATCTGCGAATAATGACAGTTTTATTCTTATTTTCCAATTTGGATGCCTTTTATTTCTTCTTCTTGCCTGATCGCATTGGCTAGCACTTCCAGTACTATGTCGAACAGGAATGGTGAAAGTGGGCATCCCTGCTTTGTTCCTGTCCTTAGGTGAAATGGTTTTAGTTTTTGCCCATTGAGTATGTTGTTGGCTGTGGGTTTATCACATAAGACTTTTATTATATTGAGGTATTATCCCTCTATTCCCACTTTGCTGAGGGTTTTTACCCTATTACTAAAACCAGATAAAGATAACACAATGAAAGAGAATTACAAGCTAATATCCCTCATGAACACAGATGCCAAAATACTCAACAAAATTCTAGCAAATTGGATCCAGCATTAAGTCAGAAATATCATACATCATGACCAAGTAGGATTTATCCTGGGGATGCAAGGATGGTACAATATCCACAAATCAATAAACACGATGCATCACATACACAAATTGAGAGGTCAAAATCACATAGTCATATCAATTGATGCCAAAAAACAGTTGACAAAATACAGAATTCCTGCTTGAGTTCAAGGAGTGTTATCATTCAGGCAGGAGATTGGAGATTCCTTTGGGAAATTGACCAGCTCAAAAGGGAACACCTCAGGACACTGCCACCAGGGTTTCCCTAAGATCCCTATTCATATGGACCTATGAGAAAGCTTGAATTTGTTAAGCTCCTTCCACATACTCAGAGTTTTAGTCTCCCAATTATAATTATAGACAGATGCACAAGTGTTTTCAGAAAGTTTCAGGCATAGAATGTGGTAACTGAGAAGAAAATTAAAAATGGAAGAGGGGAGACTAAAAACAGCAACAAAGAAAAAAAAACAGAAAAAATATAACAGATATGCAGGGCATAGAAAATTTGAATATCTATGGAGAAATATGAGAAAATATAACATCCATAACATTAGACCTAATGCTCTAAAAGAAGAAATCCTCAGAAAACAATAAAAGAGAGTTGAAGTTATTTTTTCTCAGTTTCAAAACCATCCTATACTTGGTTTTGTGATGTTGAAATAGGAACTCTGAAAACGCTTTCTCCTTTGGCAGCTGCTCCCTGTTAGGCTCTGTCACTAGAGGGTATGTGAGGGAACTGTGAGGCTGGGACAAGGACAAAAGACTTATTAATCCCATTTGCTTCCCAACAATGCTTCCTCATCCCAGCAGCCTCACTTCTGATAGCAACAGCTGAATAGTTTGCAGTTTTTTCCAACACTTGAAAGATGAGTTTCATCATGCCCTCTGCACTGGAGATGTCAGTATTAGTCCACAAGACCCCTGCTCCAAGTCCAAGGTGTAGGACACAGGTCCAGAGGCCCCCTCCTCTCAGTTCAGAGTTACCAGCACCAATAGACTAGTGTCTCCTTCTCAGCGTATCAGCTTCCCTAGACCCTTCTAATATATTTCTAAGTTTTAGTTATTTCAACCTCTTACTTTTTTTTCCTTTAGCCCTGGAGTCGTAGCCACTTCCAGCACTCATTAACTTTGGGAGTTTTTGTTTGTTTGTTTTTCACCCTTTTAGTTACCTAGTCAACAAACTTATAGCTATTTTTTCTAATAAATTCTCTATTTTTATAAAAGTATGTAATTTCTTTTTTTTATTTCAAATAGGAAGGGAGAGGGAGAGAGATAGAAACATCAATGATGAGACAGAATCATCGATCGGCTGCCTTCTACACACTTCTTGCTGGGGATCGAGACCACAATCCAGGCATGTACCTTGACCGGTAACTGAACTGTGACCTCCTGGTTCATAGGTCAATACTCACCCACTGAGCCACACCTGCTGGGCAAAAAGGCATGTATTTTATATATTCTCAAAGGACTCTGCATGACACTACATAATTGGAATACTGAAAATATAAAATTAGGCAAATCTCTAAAAGTAGAGCAAGAGACAAAGAAAATAAAATTAAGAAATTAACAGATTTTCCAGGAAACCAGCTGACTAATAAGTATTCTGGAAGGAGAAAACTCACGGGAGGAAATAAGCAAATATTTCAAGAAAATTTCCCATAACTCAAGTACATGAATTTCCAGATTAAAAGGATTCATTGAGTGCACAACACAATAGATTAAAACAGAGCCCCCTCCACAGAACATCACTATGAACTTTAAGAACACTGGAAACAAAAATAAAATTCCCATAAGATTCATAATAGGAAAAATGAATGTCACATACAAGGATCTGTAATCATGTTACCATAGACAGTGAATCAGAGGTCCGGGAGTCTCCCCCATTGGCCAAGATGGCATGGGGTTGTGGGGAGGGATTATACTAGGCAAGCTAGAAGTATGAATGGATAAGATCTGAATACACCAAAAGCTAGAAATGAATGAATAGGGGCCCAGCTCTAAAAGCTAGCAAAATTAGATAGAAAAAAAGCCCTTCCCTCTCTGTCCCTAGAAGAACCCTGGGCTTGAGCAGGAAGGACAAATGGTCTTGCGGACGAGAGTCCACCCTTCTCCAGATCACCTGGCACTTGAATAAAACCTTTTGTACCAGCACATGCCTCATGATATGGCTATCTTTGAGGCAGGCAGTGGAACCTGTGGTTTTTTTTTTTTTTTTTTTTGGTTATGATCAGAATGGCTTTGGACATCTCAACAGTTACAAAGTAACAAAAGACATTGGAGCAATGTCTTAAAAATGTAACATAACTAAAAAATCAAATGGAGAGAAAAATATATTTTTCAGACAATGAAAAGTCTCCAAACTACTTCTCATGTATCTTTTAAAAATAATTTACCAAAGAATGCCCTCCAGCAACACAAGCCTGAGACTAGGAAAGTGGAAGAAATGACATCCATAAAATGAAGCCCTGACGCAGGCAAAGTTCAAAGGAAATTTCCACATTGACCATGAAGTGAGGTTACCAGGTAACAAGTGTGTCATCAGCAGAAAGAGCACCAGTCTGGATTACAGTGAGATAATATTCATTCTAAATACCTACTTAACTAAGATTTCTTCTATAACAATAATGGGAGTTTGAAAGGAGGAAAACAGGAATGACAACCTGAGGAGCTAACCTATCACTTACCCAAGGATAAAAATATAAATCTTATAGATGCAAGCATCTCCCATGTGTTGTGTGTGCATATGCCCACACATGCATATGTCTTCTCTGTATTTATTTCTATGGGATTTAGGGGAGATGGGAAGATTTAGAACTAAGTGACAGCTATATTTCTGCTGAAACTTGAAGTTTGATAATAGTGAAGATTTATAAATAACAAGAGAGAGAGAGAGAGAGAGAGAGAGAGAGAGAGAGAGAGAGAGAGAGAGAGAGAAAGATAAAAATGCACATCAAGGAGCTGAAAAATTCAAAAGTATTTGCCTCCAGGCCAGAGAAATTGAGAGATTTGTGACGGGTGGAGCAATATCACTATAATTTTATTTTGAACTGTGCCATCTCATTAAATTTGTTAAGTAAATGTGTTACTTGATAAAATAAAATGAATTTTTGTAAAAATATATTCTTATTGATTTCTGAGAAGAAGGAAGAGGGAGAGAGATAGAAATATCAATGATGAGAGAGAATCACTGACCAGCTGCCTCCTGCACACCCTCCACCAGGGATCGAGCTCACAAACCAGGCACATGCACCCGACTGGAATTGAAGGAATTGAACCTGGGATCCTTCAATCCACAGGCTGATGCTCTATCCTCTGAGCCAAACCAGCTATGGCTGTAACACCAGTCTTTTTAAAAATATATTTTATTGATTTTTTACAGAGAAGAAGGGAGAGGGATAGAGAGTTAGAAACATCGATGAGAGAGAAACATTGATCAGCTGCCTCCTGCACACCCCAACTGGGGATGTGCCTGCAACCAAGGTACATGCCCTTGACTGGAATCGAACCTGGGACCCTTTGGTCCTCAGGCCAATGCTCTATCCACTGAGCCAAACTGGTCAGGGCTACAATACCAGTCTTATAGGTCAAGTTGATTTGTTTCATCTATAATGCATTGTATTTAATTCGGGACAAAAACCATAGGGCTTTTCTATACATTTAAAAAATGTCCAAGTGAAAATAATAATTAACCACCCAGATGCTTTATCTACATGAAGACAGATAGGTAATTTCAAATGTCCAAACAAAACACTAGATTGTTGATTGGGACTGTATCTGATACAGAGTATTCTTATAATAAAGATTCAATTGAATGAACAAGTAATGACACTCTTTATTCATGGTCATTTTTAGTGGTAAAGAATACATTGTTTATGATTCAGTTATGTGTGCTATGAGACAGTGGAAATAATCTTTGAATGTCTAGCTACCAAACAGTTCTCATTCTCAATACATTAGTATTCATTGCATTCAAAAATGCAAATTTATAAAGACAAGCTATAGATTCATTGAGAGTTGCTAACTTATTTTTCAGGGAACATGGATTAAGTACATTAGTAGACATTATTCTCAGATCAGAGGATGAAAAGTAGATCACAGTCCGTGCCTTCCAATGATTAATGACATGTTGTTTAACAACAAATAATTACATGACATTTTCTTGTACTTATACTGAAGAATTGTAATACTCAGAGATTTCATGTCAACAGTCAAGGAAATTTTAGTGACAACATTGGGATTTGAACTTAAGTTTATTATGCTCTAAAACATGATTTTAGCAACAGAAAATTACCTGTATTCTCAGAAATAATTGTTTTATAGATAGATCAACTGTTAGCAGATGTTGTCCTTCTAAGATTAACTCTGTATGTGTTGCTATTTAATAGTGTTGACAAGGTTAATACAATTAAGTGCATATATACAGGTTTTATCCCTGAGATCTAAGAGGGTTATGTTTTCACTTTTCTATGAAGAACAAGATCACTGATGTCTATGGTTGCAGCATAAATGCAATTCCTATGCCTTTCACGTTTCAAATACCATTAGACAGTAAATTTTCTGTTTTCTAAACATTCAAAACATTTAGAGTAGTTTAAATAATATCTACTAAGGTACTGATTAGAACCTAAAAGTGTAATATTATTTAATCCAACCCCCAATTTTATTATTAAAAAAGGCAGAGACATTAAGTGACCAATGAGAGATCAGAGAAAATGGGAGGGCAGATGGGGTTTAAATCCACATGAGCTAACACACAGTCTTATGCTATTTGGACCTGAGAGGCTGAAAAGGAACATTGAAGCATCACCATCAAGGCTCTTTGTTCAACATATTGCATTGTTTCCTAATGATTTTCTTATGAAGTCTTTTTTAAGATGATTGGTCAAGGCCCAAAATTATCCTATTATAAAGTATGTGTATTGTAATAAGTGAGAAACTAGGCACTATAGGAAAGTTAAGACTTGAGTAAAAGTGGATTTTTTTTAAAATTCAATATGAATACTATGCAACATCAAGGAATAGTTACTTAGCTTTAATAGAGCCCAAGAGTAAATAATAAGATTGAACTGATTGACAAAAAGTCATGACACTGTTAAAACACATAAGCAATATGTTATTCAAAGATACATACGTCTTAAGATATAACACATTATAGTGAATACTCATGATGGTGATATGTGGATGAGAGGAAATGTGAGTGGATATTAGGATATACATCAAGTAAAATTTTAAAAAATGAAATAAAACAAAAATGGGACCTTGAACAGTCTGCTAACCTTATAAATAGGATTAATTGAATTCTCTGCTTGAAGTCCAAAAAATAAATATAATACAAATAATTCTTGTTGATATTCTTTAATATAATAAAGTTACCTTGTAAAAATAATTATAAAAATAATAAATACAACCCTACACAATTTATAAATAGAAAAAAAACTAGTTATTGGATTATTGCTACATTTAGAAGAATACAATTTTTTTCAGATTTATAGACATATAATTGACATATAACATCATGTAAGTTTAAGGTGATGAATTGATACACATATACAGGGTAGGCAAAAGTAGGTGTACAATTGTAATGCAAATAAATAATACAATAATTAATAAATAATAATACAAGAATAAACTCAGTTTCATGTACTCATAACTGGAAACCTACTTTTGCCACCACTGTATATTAAGAAATGTTTACCATAATAAGGTTATTTAAGACATCCTGTACCTTACATAGTTATTTTGTTATTGTTATTATCATGAGAACTTTTAAAATCGACTCTTGCCCTAGCTGGTTTGATTCAGTGTATAAAGCATCAGCTTGTGGATTTCAGTCAAGGGTATGTACCTCGGTTGCAGGCTTCTCCCTGAGCGAATTCAGGAGATAACCAATCAATGTGTTTCTCTTTCTCTCTCCCTTCCACTCTCTCTAAAAATTGATGGAAAATATCCTCAATTGAGGATTGAAAAATAAATAAATAAATAAATAAATAAATAAATAAATAAATAAATAAAATCTACTCTTGCCTGGCTGGCATGGCTCAGTGTTGAGTTTTGACCTATGAACCAGGAGGTCACAGTTCAATTCATGGTCAGGGCACATGCCTGGGTTGTGGGCTCGATCCCCAGTAGGGGGTGTGCAGGAGGCAGCCAATCAATGATTCTCTCTTATAATTGATGTTTTTCTCTCTCTCTCCCTTTTCTTTCCTCTCTTAAATCAATAAAAAAATTTAAAAAGAAGAAAAAAATCTAGTTTTAATGCAATTTTAAAGCATACAATACTGTATTATTAATAATGGTCACCGGGGTGCTTTTCATTAGATCCCTGGAACTTACTCATCTTATAACTAAAAGTTTGAACCTGTTGACCAATATATGCAATAAAAAAATTTAAGAACTTCTATAGACCCAGATAATTTAATTTCCTTACCATTTGGAATAGTTGCTAAATTTCCTTCAGTGAGACTATCTGGTTCTATTCCAAACATTTATGTTCGACATTTTTATTGTGTGATTAATTGCATTACTATTAACTGCATCACTAATGTTTTAAGCTTTACTTTCTATGCTGCCCTTTTTTATTTCATAGTGCCAATAAATGGAGTATGCATTATTCAATATATTTGAGTCTATCACACTTTCTTGTCACTTAGAACTTAAGAATATCCATGCAAATAAAGGTGACATTGGTGACAAAACATGCTTTATATCAGAAGGCATAACAGTTTTTAGGGACTTATGCATCACATGTTGGCTAGTTGATAAGTATAAATCAGTAATTTAAGTTAGCTAGGACAGCTTTTCCACCAATACATAAAACCCTGATGGTGAAATGCAAACAAAAATGAAAATAATCTTTAATATTTACATAGTTTGGTTGAGTCTTGACAGGGTAGTTAACCTCATATTGGGTGTAGCTCTGGAAAGCCCTATACTTTGTATTCAAGTAGTGGTTATATCAATTGACATGCTTTTAAACACATGTAACAGAATATCCAACTAATAGTGACTAAATTAATTATTAACATGGCACAATATTGGTGAGGTAACTATATGCTTGGAATGAGCAACAGTCTGGCAAGTCATTTAGACTCTCAGAGCCTCATTTTTTTTATGTAGAAAATAGTGATGTTAGATTGCACAAACTCCTAGGGTCAAATATTCTTTAAAATTATATAATTCCCATTGCATTCTTTTTTTTTGTTTGTTTTAATATATTTTATTGATTTTTTACAGAGAAGAAGGGAGAGAGATAGAGAGTTAGAAACATTGATGAGAGAGAAACATTGATCAGCTGCCTTTTGCACACCTCCTATTGGGGATGTACCCACAACCAAGGTACATGCCCATGACCAGAATTGAACCTGGGACCCTTGAGTCCACAGACCGATGCTCTATTCACTAAGCCAAACCAGTTAGGGCTCCAATTGCATTCTAGTGATTTTAGCTATTAATAGAAATGTTGTAAGGTTATGTTTCTGACGATCTAATATTATTTGAGGTGAATTATGGCAAAGCAGGCAGAAAGCTCTATTTCAGAAATTTCCTACAGAATCTGTCTATATAAAAGGCTAATATGCAAATTGTCCCCAAAGGAGTTCAACCAGGAGACTTGGAGTTCGATGGTTCACTATGATGTGTGCTGACCACCAAGGGTGGCATGGAATGAAGGAAGGCCCCAGCCAGCAGCCGGTAAGCCCCTATCAGCCCTGATCACCGGCCAGGCCTAGGGACCCTACTCATACATGAATTTCATGCATTGGGACTCTAGTAGGATTATAATTTGGGTGGGAGAGCAGGTAGTTATCTAATGAGAGATGAGCTACTGATGTAACAGCTATGGGGAGAAAGAACAATTTTGCTCACAAGACCATGGTGAGTAAGGATGGGTGGGGAAGCATGCAAAGTTTCATTTCCCTTTAGGTTTTGAAAGTGTGTCCAGGAACAGCCTTATTTTTTTCATGAGTGATTGCAACACTTTGTATCACCTACTGACACTCATAAGAAGATCATAAATAAAAAAAAATGGGCCATAGAAGCAGCCAAGTTATTAACCTAAAGTGTATCAATCCTAAGGAAAATCTACATCATGAATATTTCTAAATTTAATCCAGGGATAACAGAAAGGTGGCTTGAATCTTTTACTGTTACTATATTTCCCCCTTCTTTTATGTCTACAGGTACAAAACACTTATTTTTTTCAGACCTATTGTAAAAACATGGCGAATTTTCACGATATAAGCAAAGGAGAACTGAAATACACTCTGCAGGTAATTTAGACCAAGCTAGAAGTCATTCTGAAATTGATACATAAAAATTCATTTGAAATATTTTCTATTTCAGTGAACAGTTAGTGAGAGGAGAAAAGACATGCTATATCTTTTGGTTCTCTTATCTTATAGTCATGAGAACATTTAAAACAAATTTGTTCTATCTCTCAACACACACTCAAATACACACCCCAGACAAGTGTAATTACCAATTAATAAATCACATTTATTTATTTGAATGTGATTATTTGAAAGGCTATTTTAATAGCATTCATGTTATTTTTAAAATATTAGTATATGTATCATATTTTTTACTTCAATAATTGATTGATGAATCTGTTGGGAATTAATAAATAAGTTTACATTTTCCAAGTTGGAACAAAATATATGAGTTTTATAGGTTGATAGCTTTGAAGAGTGAAGATAAATAGAATTACAAACATAAACATATTTCATAAAGTTTCTTATTATCCTTGCTAATGATGGACATTAATTTAATCTGGTTTTATAATCCTGGACCAATTCACAACAAATATTCTATTTAAAAGACAAAAAAATGTAATTATTCTTAATTATTCTGTTTACAGGATTTCAGTTAGAAGTACTTAAAGATTACAGGTTTTAACAAGTTAGATACACTTTAGATTTGGGGGGAGACCATATTTATGTAGCCGTGTTATGGTACTTGGTAGATTAAACTTGTAGGTCCTGAGCCACATGCTGTGATGATGGATTTAACCCTCATGATGAGCCCTAAGTAATATTTACCGTGTGTTTTTATTTGCATTAAGTTGCTTTATGTTAGAGTAATAAGAACCTTATGTTGAGTTTATTAGAGTAGTATTAGGTTTAAGACCTCCAGACTTTTCCCCATCTGTTAACTAAAATAACTTTTACTTGTGAAGGCAAACCAAAATAAATGTACTTCAATTAAGCTCCTTGTTTCATAGGCATATAATTTATTTTGCACTTTGCATTTTCAGTCTCTGTGGGAGTTGGAGAATATGCAGAGGTAATGGTATCTTTATTAAACTGCTTGACTCCATTCAAGAAGGAAATAAATATAATTAATGAAAATCATTTGTAAATTAAAGACAAATAAGACAAGAAAACTAGAAAAAATGCTCAAGCATATAATTATAAATTTTACATCTCTCCCTTCTTTTGGCATTTTATGCAAATAACATTTTAAAAGTCAAGGTCAGTATTTCTACTCTGAATTCATTTTACCATTTTTAAAGTATTTAATTCAGTTATAGTTATGAAAAATTACAGTCTATTTATGGATCGTGCTGACAAGCAGCTAAATAGAGGATAACCTTCATTTTTAAGGCATATGTGTCCAATTGAATTAGCAAATTAACTAAATTTTATCACAGTGAAATATATATGAACCCTGGGCTACTGCAATTAATTCCTACAGAAGAGTCAAGTATGGCCAGACATGGCCCATCAAAAGTGCTGTTTCTTTTCTGATGGTCTAATTCTTTCTCTTTATCATTCATATTTAATTGGAAATATCTTTCCTGCAATTACTACAAAAAACATTTGACCAAACTTGATTTTGTTGTTGTTGTTTAACAAATGGTCTTCAAACCCATATCCTAGACCACTTAGTAGTTATTTATGTATTTTTAAAAGTATCAAAATGAACTACAGCCAAGTTTGCAAATGTGATGAAGTATGTCTTTTAGTGAATTATTTTCCCTTTTGATATTTTTTCTTGATTTCTCTGATCTTTATAGCTACAGTGTTCTCTCTATTTTACCTCTAACAATATATCTGTATACCAAGTCATTCTTTACCTAAGGTCATAATGTTTATGGAATAAGTGTCCTTTAATCTGATTCTAATAGTGAAATATTAGGATTAGGGGACTGGCCAATGAGCTCTTTCGAAGGGTAGAAAAGCTACTTCAGGCTTAGCACGTGGGTGATTCCTTACCCATTCAGTGGGAAGAATATGTTTTAAATTGGGGAGAATAGCATAGTTACAGAGTGTGAAGTCATTCTGTTTATATTTTTGCATTATTTGTAAACTATTTAAAAATAATTTTCATTTCATCTATTACGCCAGCATCTACAGAATCATCCTTAAGATTTATATATATAAGATGACATAAGCAGTCAAGTAAAAAAATTCAGTCATTTTGTTCAAGCTGTCTGAAATTTGATCAATCAACTCTTTATTACATATGGCCTTTATATCTACGGATTGTACTAATAATTGTGCTATTGTTTAATTGGTTAAGAAGCTTAGAAGCTAAGACACAGTTAACATGTTTTTTAAGTGAAAGATACGGAAACATTGAATTAATTAAGGATGATCTACAGAGAATAGCTATGAAAGTTTTAACTATGATTTGAGGAAATTGTGGGTAAATTATAATTAAATGTGTTTATTTTAAGAAACAAAATTAGGGTAATTTACATCATAATAAGGCTTTTCTATAAGCTTAACTTTGAGAAAGTTTTCCTTTGTTAATACTTCTAATATTCAGGTCATATACTTAAAAGAATTTTTAAATGACTTTAACTTTGATATTGCATGAAATGCATTGTTTTCTAAAACTGCATAATATTCAATGAAATTGTTTAATGTCTACTTTGGGTTGGAATGTAGAAATGACTTTTTTCCATTCATGTTAATATAACAGAATTGCAGGGAGGCTGGGGGAGGGAACAATAGGCATGACTTCTTGGTTGTGGGACAGCCCGGGGCACTCCAAGGCTTGGGGTATGGTAGACTTCCCCCCATCGCCACTGGTAGCTCAAAGTGCTCGGGCTCCAGCTTGGGGGCCCCACAGGGCTGTGGACAGGGAACCCATCCAGAGACTCCATGGGGAGCAAGACACCCATCTCAGAGCTGGCCCTGTAGTGTGGCCCCAGCAGCTAGAAGAACCCCAGGGTCTCAGGGACCTTGTCCAGGTCACACAGGTTCATGCCACACCTGATGGGCTGCCTCTGCCCTGCCCCCCGCCGCTGCTTGCAGCCGCTGCCCCTCCTCTGACACTGCTCACTCCATGGCTGCTGGCCTCCATCTTGGCTGGGTTAATTTGCATACAGCCCTCTGATTGGCTGGTGGGTGTGGCTTGGCTGGTGGGAGTGGCTTAGGCATGCCAGAGAGATGGTTAATTTCCATATTACTCTTTTATTAGAGTAGATAAGGAATCCATATAACTTAACAAAAGGAAGATAATCCAGTTAAATAATGGGCAAAGGACCTAAATAGATAGTTCTCCAAACCAGACATACCAAAGACCAAGAGACCTCTAAAAATTGCTCAAAGTCACTGATAATTAGAGAGATGTAAATTAAAGTGTCAATGAAGTATCACCTCACACCTGTCAGAATGGCTATCATCAGCAAATCAACAAAGGATAAGTGTTGGCCAGTATGTGGAGAAAAGGGGACCCTAGTACACTGCTGGTAGAAATGCAGATTGGTGCAGCCACTATGGAAAACAGTATGAAGTTTCCTTAAAAGATTAAAATGGAACTGCCATATGACCCAGTGATCCCACTTCTAGGAATATATCCTAAGAAACAATACACACCAACCAGAAAGAATGTATGCAAACCTATATTCATAGCAGCACAATGTACAATAGCTAAGATTTGGAAGCAGCCCACATGCCCATCAGCAGATGAGTGGATAAAAAAGCTGTGGTACATTTACACCATGGAAGACTATGCAACTGTGTAAAAGAAAGATCCCTTACCCTTTGAGACAGCATGGAGGGACCTGGAAAGTATTATGCTAAGTGACATAAGTCAGTCAGAGAAAGATAAGTATCACATGATCTCACTCATATGTGGAATCTGATGGACAAAGTAGATCCAGACACATATAAGCATGGAACAGACTGAGGAATTTCAGAGGGACTGTGGAGGTTGGGGAGTGAAAGGGGAGGAATAACTGGGAAACTTATTTGCATATGTGTTAGCTCATGGACAAAGACAATAGAGTGGTGAAGGCCTTGGCAGAGCAGATGTATGGTGGAAGGGGTCAATGGGAAAACACACAAAGGGGACATCTGTAATACCTTCAACAATAAAGATAAAACATTTTTAAAAATCACAATTATATTAAATATGTTAACTTCATAAATTATAAATACAAGGACTAGAAAATAACTAACTAAATAAATCTTACTTTACTTCAGAAAATAAAAATAAAAAAGACCCCTATATATTGAAATGGGACTTCAACCAGCTGTGAACTGTACATGTGTTACCAGGAAACCCCCAGGTGGACTGGACTGCCTGTCGCTATGTCCAATAATGAAGGCAGGGCTGAATCATATATGGTGTTTATTGAGAAGGCCAGCCAACCAAGAAGACAGAGTGCTTACAAGCATTCTAATACTGTTTTACAGCAAGATTCAGGGGGCAGGATTATAAAAGGGACTGGGCTAGAATGAGGCTGGAGGTTAGAATGCAACTCAGTGCAGACCTGGAGATCCACAGAGGTCAGCTATTGTCCTTAGTCATCAGGAGATGAGGTGATGTTTTGAGTCCTGGTGGGTCAGTCTGACCCTGCTTATCGGTTCTGATTTCTGGATTCACAGCCAAGTCACCTCCTCAATTGCCTTGCATAGGCCTTGAAAAGGAAACTTAAGAATAACGGAACCCCTTCTTCGCATATAAAAAACTTAAGATTTAAAATAATATGATTAGTTTTCACATTAATTCAGGTGCTCTATCTATCAGATTGTAAATCCCCCTATCACATGTTGCTGCCTACATATTGTGAAAACTTCCTAAGTACTTTTGAGAAGTGATTAGCAATCACTAAAAGCACAAGAGTTTAAGAAAACAAATTAAGTAATTACACACAAACACATTCTACTAGGAGCCCAGTGCACAAAAATTTGTGCACTCGGGCGGGGGGGGTGCTCCCTCAGCCAGCCGGTGCCTTCTCACAGTCTGGGACCCCTCAGGGGATGTCCACCTGCTGGCATGCCTGGCCAGCCTGGGTGAGAGGCTGATGGCTGTTGGCAGACTGGCCAAGCCCCCCAGTATGGACCCTTACCCCATGGGGGTGTGGCCAGCCTGGGTGAGGGGCTGAGGGCTCTTTTCAGGCTGCTCACAGTCCCTTAAGGGTTCAGGTCCCTACTGGGGTGCCTGGGCAGCCTGAGTGAGGGGCTGAGGGCCGTTTTCAGGCTGCCCACAGCTCCCATTGACCAAAGGTCCCAGCAAGGCTGGCTGTAATCAGGTCTCTGGGGTTTATTTATCTTCTATAATTGAAACTTCGTTACCTTGAGTGGAGGTCTGGGCAGGTTATGAAGCCTCCTGTTTGCTCTAGCTCCATGGTTGCCAGCCTCCATCTTGGCTGGGTTAGTTTGCATACAGCCACTCTGATTGTCTGGGGGTGTGGCTTTGCTGGTGGGCATGGCTTAGGTGTCTCAGAGTGATGGTTAATTTGCATATTACTCTTTTATTAGAGTAGATTCCTCAACATTATAGCCTGCATTTTTGCTTGCTATAGACCTAGAGAGGAAGAATCAGAAATTATATTCCTATGCATGACATTTTTTTAATAGGAACTTCACTGCTTGAACAAGTGTCTGTACTTTGCTGAAAATTTTCTAGATCAAGTGGGTGAAGGACATAAGCAGTTTTAGTTAGTAATCATCTAGTTATTTTCCTGAGTATTTTAATACCATTATCTAAATTGTCATCTTCATTAGCATCTATTAGAAACCAGATCTATTTCTTGATGGCATAATCCTATCACCATATCAAACTATTCAGATTGTATTATTTAACAATAGAATGTAGGCTGATTCATATGAGTTGTAAGAAAATAATAAAACTGAATTATCATCCTGTCTTTTCTAAACCATGATTTACAATAAAAATATTTTCTGATACTCTCTCCTTATTTTATTTTCTCATTCTGTTGGGGAGCACAAGGGTCCACCCCTCACTACACTTTTTGAAATCTTATGGCTGGACTGATAATAAAATTGAAACAAGACCAGATGAACAGGGGGAAAAAAAACAACTTAATAGATATAGTTGGGAAATCAGAAATGATGCTCAGAGAAATGATGAGCCAACCTGTTTTTTTAAAAATACTTTTTAAATAAAGAAACAATAAGTTTGTGAAAAATTGACAGGACAAATAAAGTTAGGTTTTGGTGCCCAATAGTGAGGAAATTAATTGGGTAGGAAATTAGTAAAGGAGTAACAAGGTTTGTTTACAATCACTTTTTGTCCCTGGTTTCCTTATCTCTATTGATAAGAGTATCTCTCTTAGCCCCCTTGGAAAAAGACAGGCTCCTTTTATGAGATGTAATTCTTGTATCCAGGGAGACAAAAGAGGGCCAATGTGTCCTTCTTGCACTGGCTGCTGGTCAAGTATCTTTCATCCAGAAGAATCGATATGCCATTGTGGGATATTTGAGGGCAAATGCCCTGAGCCCCAACAATTCTAGGAAGTAAATAGGGAAAAAAAGGGAAAATGCTAACTTTTAGAATTCTTGGTGGGAGGGATTGAGGAAAAAAAAAGAATTCTTCTATAGTCAAAACCTTAAAATTTTAGAGAGTTAAAAAGTTTTTATGTTTATTTGTCTTGAGAAATAGGAGTAATTTAAACTATTCCTGATCAGCAGAACAAGTGATCTTGAAAAGTCCATCACTGTTACTGAAAGGGAAAAACTTGGCCAGTAAATATTAATCATAGCAAAGACCTAAAA
Source organism: Murina feae (assembly GCA_004026665.1). Taxonomy (NCBI): domain Eukaryota; kingdom Metazoa; phylum Chordata; class Mammalia; order Chiroptera; family Vespertilionidae; genus Murina; species Murina feae. The sequence continues at coordinate 17,538 of PVJC01034842.1, forward strand.
AACGTTTTTGATCACATTTTTTGAATGTTTTGCACAGGATATTCTAGATAAGTATACGTGTGTGTGTGTGTGTGTGTGTGTGTGTGTGTGTGTACCATGGGTTGAGCGTGTAAATGGAAAGCCTTTCAGTTTCAGTGCTATAAACACAAATAGACAAGTTACATATCACTATGGAGCGTAGTTCACTCATATTAATAGTTTTGTGGGGCTTTGCTAAAAAAATATAACTGTAGACAATCGGGCTATAATAAGAAGTGTGGGTTCTCAGTATTGTTTGTTCTTCTGAGTTGTTTAATCTACCTTGCCCACATTTCCCAATTATCTCTTAATTAAAGTTCAAATAAACCAAGATAGTTTAGTCTTAATGGTATGAATTTAGATGAAAAGAGGACCTTGATTTGAAACAACCAAAAGCATTGGCTCCTTCCAAATATGAATGATTTTCCCCCAAAGCAAAAAAACTATTATACTAGTAATATTATATGACAAGCTATTATACTAATAAATCTATGTCCCATGTGTTGCATTTTTCTCTTCCCCTTCAGTTTCTAAAACTTAAAAGAGAGTTCTCACATGGCACCTTTGTCTTGGCATTCTCTTACCCTTTGTATTGCTTATTACACTGTAGAGGGCAGTACACTTAGGACCTACCCAAAGGCTACATGGGAAAGAAATTGACAATTAGCAGTAAAATAACATGGTAGACTCATTTGTCAAAAATATAATTTTAAAATAATGGGAAAACATAAACATTTCAGATTGTTTATATCATGGCACATCGGTATAAAATAATACTATATTAAATCAACATAACATATTAGAAGACGAATTCTAAATACAGTTTCATGTATTGGCTCAAAGATAAGATGTCAGTGGACTGTAAATATACTGTACTCGTGAGCAAAATTTCATGTTTGTAGTAATATGTGTATTTTTCTAAAGAAAATACTTCTGGTTTTCATCATATGGTGAAAAAGATTTTGTGACACTACCGCTCAAGATAATAGCACCTTTCCATTAAAGTTCTTAAAGCAACTTTACCCTGGTTAT
>PVJC01034843.1:0-18587 GCA_004026665.1 Murina feae
AATGAGGGGTCCCAGACTGTCAGAGGGCACAGGTCGGGCTGAGGGACTCCCTCCACCCCGAGTGCACAAATTTTTGTGCACCGGGCCCCTAGTATATAAATATAATACATATATACTGTATTTTCTGGCGTATAAGATGACTGGGTGTATAAGACAACCCCCAACTTTTGAGAAGATTTTCCTGGATTAAAAAGTCCAGATAGAGACTGTATGCGGCACAAAAAGTAGCTGACCGGGGACACTTGTGGTCTCCATCTGGCTCCAATGACAACACCTGACTTTTGAGAAGATTTTCCTGGGTTAAAATGTCATCTTATACGCCGGAAAATACAGTAGATTTCTGTTCACAAAAACATGAAATAAAAGATTTAAAGACTCTTAATTAGGCTGTCATAACTGCTCTAAGAAATTGTTTTTTAAAAACTCAAACATACTGTCATTTGCTGAGTGATACAATGTAGACTTAGCTTACATTAATTTCTTAATCCATTAAAATAGTTTTTGTTACCTTACAGTGAGACCCTACTGTTCTCTAATGGGAAACATTAAATCACTTACTATTTAGCTCCTAGGAAAACCATTCCAAGTGTGTTTTAAGCCTTTAGAAACATTAACATACATGAAAAAAATCAATATACAGAACCATCATCAATAACCAGTTAACTGTCTCTTCCAAAACCAGAGACAGGTATTCTCAAGAATCAAGACTTCTCAGACTTCTACACTAATATATCCTGGCACACAGACTTTCTTTAATTTCATTAACAGAAGATTATCATGTCGTCGTATCTCTGCTTCTCTCCTTATAAGAGCAGACACAGCTTGTGCGGCTCACATTTGGGTCACTGACACCTTTTGTATTTGTCAGTTCTTCCTTTAGTTCACAATCCTTCTGACTGTGAAATGTGATGTCCAAAATTATTAGAGCTCATCCTTGAAGTTTATGGACTAGAAAATGGAGAAGACTCTCAAGCCCTATTTTCTTTCTCAAAGGAATCACCTTCTTGGAATGCAAATTTCTGTTTAAGTAAATGGGATATTAAAGACACTGGATCTCACTGTGAACTGTGTCTTTTCATCTTATGAATGGGTCTACTTCCAGGTGACTGTTCAATAGCAGGAAGTTTAATCTTATTTATACCCTGTAGAACATCCAACATGTTTGAAACATCTTTGTTTTTCTGGTTTTTTGAATGACGACTATAATTGGTCTTACTGAAACCTGGTAGTTGTTTTTGCACTTCAGTTGCTGAATTATCTTAGTCACAGATATGATTATATTCTGGCTGCACAAGAGAATATGGAGGCTGCAGAAAAGAAAACTGAGGGTGTGTGTAGGTGGAGGAGAAGGAGCAGGAAGCACTGAACTTGAAAATGGATCTGGTTTGACATTCAGTTAAGCAGTTTCCGATGATGGCACTTGTCCCAAACCACTAGGCCCATAAGTCAAGTCAAAGGAGCCAGAATTAGTACTGTTTTTCAGTTCCTGCATTTGCAAAACTACAGCAATCTGAGAGCAAAGAATAGTTAGTTCATCTTCAAGGGCAGCTACTTTTTTTAATTGCAGCTTCACTTACAGGCTGATAATTTTCCATTGCTTTGTTATGTCTTAGAGCAGGTAACAGTGGATCTCAAACTAATTGCAAAGGATGGAAAACTTCAGTCTCCTCGTTCTCATTTTTCCATATACCATTTCTCTAAATCAGGCTGGTGACAAGCTTCTAAAGGAAGAATTTTCCCAATAATAAAAACAATACTCCGAGCTGATCCATAGCCTTCATTTCCCTAAATCTGCAAAACCTGGTCCATGGGAACACCAAAATATTCCAGTATTTCTCTTAAGATATTCAATATGAGAGACATTGATGAAGCAAATACAGAAGTAAATTCAAGGAAACATTATCAGTTTCTTGATACCTTCCTCCGAAACTGAGCCTCCCACCAAACTCAAGAACATCAAGATGCAGTCATTAAGGAACACAGCCTTGTAATCTTTAGTCCATGAAGCCTGAATGTGCTCGACCTGGTTCGGAAACACCCAGATCTGAGTATGCCCTCATCCTCAGCCTGCGGGCTACAGGTGGTAATGATGTCCTCAGTGACTTGGTCTGGACCCTGGAGCCCTCCCTCAGCCAGAATAACTCCACCTGCTCCCCTGCCAAGTGAGTTTGACTCTAGATTTATCTTGACTGCACCCTCCATCCACATCAGGCCAGAGTCTAGTAGGAAGAATCCACAGTAGCCTGCCTATTGGCTTCCTGATTCATCAGAAGTCTGCAACTTGGTGTGTCCTGCCATCACAATTTTTCTACCACCACAAGAACATGACTCATCCCTTGGCCTCCACAAGCCATTAGACTAGATAAGTAAGTGATTAGAGATCTTCACACTCCCTTCATTTTGGAGGCTGAACATAGCTAACTCAGTTTAATTTTCTTAGAGGGAGTGGGGGGAGAAGAAACAAGTAGGTAATTGCCAGAGAGAGAGGGTAAGGTAGATGCCATTAAGTTGTCTCTTTCCAGGGAGGAAAAGCTTAGACAGCTTAAGATGCCAGGAGAAAAGAGACTTGAAAACTGTATTATTATGACTTCCTTTCATTAGAAAAAGAATGCTCAGGGAGTACCCATACAACTGTCAGCTGATTTCTCAACAGAAACTATGCAGGCCTGAAGGAAGTGGCAAGAAATATTCAAAGTGATGAATAGCAAGAACCTACAATCACAATTACTTTACCCAGAAAAGCTATCATTTAGAATTGAAGGTCAGATAAAGAGCTTCACAGACAAGAAAAAGCTAAAGGAGTTCATCATCACCAAACCAATATTACATGGAATGCTGAAGGGCATTCTTTAAGAAGAGGAAGAAGAAGAAAAAGGTAAAGATAAAAAAAATACGAACAAAGTGACAACAAATACATTTCTATCAACAAGTGAATCTAAAATCAAGTGAATAAAAAATCTGATGAACAGAATAAACTGGTGAATGTAATAGAACCAGGGGCATAGAAATGGAACAGACTGACAATTCTTGGGGGAAAGGGGATGTGTGGGGGGTGCATGAAGAGATGGGACAAAGATCTTATGTGCATGTACACAGTACCTATGGACGTGGACAGTGGGGCAGCAAGGGTCTGGGGTGGGGTGGGAACCAGGTGGGGAGCTATGGGGTGGGGGAGCAGAAGGACATCTGTAATAATGTCAACAATAAAGATTAAAAAAATAAAAAATAAAGGGATAAAAGTTCAATAAACATACAAATGTTTAAGCAACTATAAAAAAACTGAGCATTACTATATGTTACCTTTTCTACATAGCAACAGGTGAATTCTTGCCAGTTTTGCTATCCCTTCTTACTCTGGCAGCAAGATAAGGGAGAAGGAGATTCTGCTTAGTTATTCTTAGGCAAGTCACCTTCTGACTCTGCTTGCCTTTAACCTCAGACCAGCATCCCCTATTTTACCCACTCAGATTTCAATGTCCTGCAAGACCTGTAGCTATCTGTCCTACTACTATGCCCAAACTAAATTAAATCCAGAAAGGTTACAGCCTACACCAGGGTTTCCATTCTCAGAATTATGGACACTTAGAGTCAGATAATTCGTTGCTATTGGGGGGTTATGCTGTATAAGGTAACATTTAGCAACATCCTAGCCATTTACTAATATCCATTTATACCAGTAACACCTATCCCCAAGTTACAATTCCAAAACAATCTCCAGATATTGACAAATGTCCACTGGGCAGGGGGGAAAATCACTCTCAGAATGAAAACCACTGGCCTAGAGTGATAAGAAGACAGCAGACGTGTGGTGAGAGAGCTGGGTATGGAGCAGGGTCCTTTGTTATTCTCTCTCAGGGAGGCGAAGAGGCTAAGAAATGGCTTTGGTTTGAGTGCTGGGCCTACACAAAACACAGATATGACATATAGGGACTGCTGCTATGAAACCTAGAAACACATTTAGTGATTTCTCTGATCACTTCATGTTCCCACTTCATTTTTACCCCTTCATTAAAACCACTAAATATTTTTCCAATGTGGTAATCCAGCAAACAATGCCATGTCTACATAAAATTCTATTCATTTAACAAATTGTTATCCCATTTTAGGAAAATGCCTGGGTACGGATGAGCCAGAAGGCCTAGTCTCAATTTGACTAAAATTGTTGTGTAGCTCCACGTAGAAACCTCCCAGAACTCCTAATATCCTGCAGAGGAGAAAGAGCAAATGGTTGAGTCAGCAGGCATCTCCTTATGCCTTTCAGCATCACTTGTGCTCTCTCTGGAGCCACAGGCAGTTCACACTGCTGAGCTTACACAAACACTATCAACTTTTTTTCTCATGGATCGCAGACCACAGTTCTAGCAGCCTTGCAAAGTGTCTAGTATTGTAATTATTTTTAGAAAATAAAGGTCAGGGAGTACCATAACGAAGTTTCTTCAGTGAAGTCATATTATAAAACTTTGATTTTTGTTTTGACTCTTTTTTTACTATGTTGTCCTGAATAAGTCCCTTACTCCTCTCTATGCTTTACTGTGCTCATCTGCTAAATGTGTATGATTATACTTGCACTATCTGCGTCACAGGATTTCTATAAATAGCAGATGAAATTCTTGCAAGTGGCAAAGCACTAAGCAATTTTCAGGTATTTTTTTTTTTTTTACTCTAAGGCATTCTAACTGACATGTTGAGTATAAGAAATTAAAATGCATACCTGAGAAAGGGTTTGCCTTTCTGCAACTATCTTTAAATTACAGGAGAGGTTCCGGTTTTATCCTGATATGTTATGATCTTCTCATTCACATGAGAAATTAGCTTTTCAGGTCATTCCAAAATTATAAAATATGGTAATTGAGAGACCACCTAATCCCAATCCCTTAATTTTACAAAAGAGAAAAATGAAACTCATAAAAGATAAATAATATATTTAAGATCACACAGTTAATTAGTGGTAGATGCAGTACAGGAACCCAGTCCAATATGAGTTTAATCAACGTCAAGTCTGGTTTGGTCATCTTAAATAAATTGCTTGTCCACTAAAACAAAGAAAAGAAAAACATGTGATTTCTAAATATAATCAACCATTGGGAATATAAAGAAGATTAAGCACTCAATTCAATTTCTTTGGCTTGGATTAGCTCCTGTGGTATTTTCTCAGGATTTTAGATAGGATGACTTCTAAGCCAATGGATTTGGATTGACCTTAGAAACCTGTAAATATCCTTTTTAATTTTCTTTGAGGGGGGGTCATGGGGATTTAGATGGTGGTGGAGTACTCATCATGGTTTAGAAGGCCTAAAGATTTATTTATCTTTTTATTATATTTGTTGTTGAAAGTATTACAGATGTCTCCTTTTTTTTTCCCACTGACCTCCTCCACCACAATCCTGCCCCCTCCCCAGTTATGCATATCTATTTATATAATAGAGTAATATGCAAATTAGCTGGGACACTGTAACATCACAACCAAATAGCAGGGACCTGAGGCTGCATGGTACCTGGCAGGGGCTAGGGACCTCAGGCTGCATCCCCTGCCCTGATGTCAGCCCTGGAGACCTCAGGCCATACCCCCACCCCAGTGCTGGGTCAGGGGAGCTCAAGCTGCACCTTCTGCCTGGTGAGGCTTGACAGGGGACCTCAGGCCATACCCCTACCCAGTGGGGCTTCACAGGAACCTCAGGCCATGCCCCTTGCCTGGTGGGGCTTTACAGGGGACCTCAGGCTGCACCCTCGCCCTGGCACCAGGTTGGGAGACCTCATGATGCACCCCCATCCCAGCGCTGGGCTGGGGGACCTCAGTCTGTACCCCCTGCCCAGCAGGGCTTAACAGGGGACCTCACGATGTACCCCTCACTTGGCAGGGTTTGACAGGGGACCTCAGGCCATTGTCCCCACTTGACAGGGCTTGATGAGGGACCTCAGGCTGTGCCCCCCACCCAACAGGGCTTGACAGGGACCTCAGACTGTGCCTCCCACACCAGTGCTGGGTTGGGGGACCTGAGGCTGCACCCTCTGCCCAGAGGGTCTTTACAGGACAGGCTGGCCAGGTCTTGGTCTTACCCAGTGGGGATAGGGTCAGCCAGATCTAGGTCTCCTGCATTTTCAAAGAACTTGAAGGTGGTGGGTGAGGACTTGATTCTAAGTCCCATAGCACACCCCAGATTCTGACAGGAGGGAGATTTTCATATACATTTTATAATTTTCTTTCATCTCTGACACTTCTATTATAGAGAAAGGGCAAATAGCAATATTAAAATATTTCCTCTAATTAATCCTCTTTTAATGTGCATGAATTTTATGCACTGGGCCACTAGTATGCATATAAGTTCTTTGGTTAATCCTAAAGATTTATTTAATCTTGGCTCTCATTTTGTTTTCTCAAATGATTTTGAGTCATGATTGGTTACAGTCTTTTTCTGAGGTGTGAAAAGACACTGCTGTACATGCATTCAAACTGAGACCTTACTTGATAACTTATTAGTTTTCAGGCACCAGCTGCTAGACTTTCAGAATCCAATACGATGTCACACTGAGGCCATGCTCACCCTGTGCTACTGCCAACCAATAACTGAGCACAACAGGAACACTAGAGCCAGGCCATTTCACCACACTGTGAGACTTCTATAATTGGCTATCTTTGCCCTTTGGTTTCCTACTGCTCTGGACAGGCCAAGATATTTTCAGAGTAGTGCTGAAGTCTGAAGAACTTCCTACCCTTCTCTCCTTTCAGAGAAGTCAGATCTACAATGGGGTTTGGGGTTCTCTCAGCATACTCTGGTTCCCTCTTCCTTTTATCCTTCATAGTCTTTTTTCCAATAAATATTTTGCACTTCTAATTCTTCTTTGACATGAGTTTCCCAGATAAACAGAAAAGATAATAATGCAATAGAAAGTATTCTTCCTTAAAATGTTTGTAACTGAAACCCCTTTAAGACATTAGATTGAACTACAAGTTTATAGAAAATACAGGAGATATACGAACCAGGTAAATGAGGTCATGAGCAAATAATCAGACAAATGGAAAGGTGGAACATTTTCCCTAATGTCATCTAAAAGAGAGTATTACAGACTGAATCTTGAGAGACATAAGAACCAAATGTGATGCATAATCATTGATGAGATATATATTTCAAAGATTGGGCTGAATAAAATATTTTAGGTAAGTTTAAATATGAACTGGATATTTAAAAATATTAATTTATTTTTACTTTTGTTAGCTGTTTTGATAATATTGTGGTATACAGAAAAATTTTACTTTTTAGAGATATATACCAATAAATTAAGGTACAAAATGCCAAAATAATTATAATGTTCTTTGAAATACTTCATAATATAAAAATATAGATGAGTAAAATATGGAAAAATATCCTGGGGGTATTATCTCCACTGTAAGAAGCAAATAAAAATGCTAACTTGCACCACCATTATTTAGCTTTTCTTTCAAAATTGAAGTTAATAAAATAACACCAAAAATGATAACAGCATCAACAAATTATTTATAGTGCTTACTATGTGCACTATTCTAAGCATTTTGTGTAAATTCATTTTATCTTCAAAACAACTTATAAGGTAGGTAATTATATTTCAATTTTACAAAAAGATGAGATAAAGAGATATAAAGTACCTAGCCCATCAAAGCACAGCACTAAAGTGGTGAAGCTACATTTAAACATATGCACTTTGGTTCTAATAAAAATAAATAAATACATATGTGTTAGGTAGATGATGATGATGATGATGATGATGATGATGATTGTAGATAGGTAGAGATATATAAATAGATAGATATAAATAATTATTTGTATATTTATTTTTATATGCCTAGAAAACAAATTCACTGTATACCTTTTAAAAACTAATTACAGGTCCATTATGGTAAAATAGAGCACATTTACTATACCAAACACAAAATTTATTTAGGAATACCCTAAGTTAAACTTTATATTTCCTATAAATATAATGCATAATTTTCTATTTGTTCCATCAAAAGACCATCCAAAAACTTTGGGAAATTGAGTCAAAGACATACACTGAGTGGACAAATTATTATGACCACCTGATGTTTGTAGGCAAATTAGCTATAATTTCGTGCTGAAGCTGCTAGAGGTCCAAACCATTATAAATAGGGAAGCAAATTGTTTACCTTGACAGTGATTTTTTTTTCTGAAGATATGGGTAAACAATGTGATTTAACAGCCTTTGAACATGGGATATATTTGAATGTGAGTGGCCAGATTGTTATGACCATCTGACGTTTGTAGGCAAATTAGCCGTACACTGCATCATATGGGATATGGAAGCCGAAGGCCTGTTCAAACACCTTTGCTGTCTGCAGTTACCAATATAAAACGTCTCCAATTCGCACAAGAACACAAGGGTTGGGCAGTCGAGCATTGGAAAAAAGTCATGTGGTCTGATGAATCGTGTTTCTAGTTGCATCATGCAGATGACAGAGTGAGAATTTGGCAGAAACAGAATGAAAGCATGCACCCCACATGTATGAGTACAACCCTTCAAGCTGGTGGCGGCAGTGATATAGTTTTGGGCATGTTTTCCTGGCATGAGTTGGGCCCTTTAATTCGTGTGGAACAACATCTGAATAGAACAACACACCTAAGTATCGTTGCTGATCAAGTTTATCCTATCATGTTGATGGTGTATCCCAATGGAGATGGCTTCTTCCAACAAGACAATGCACCATTATGGTGCTCGTATTGTGCAGGAGTGGTTTTAAGAACAAAAGGGAGACTTTACCTTGCTTAGGTGGCCCCCACAATCACCAGATATCAATCCAATTGAGCATTTGTGGGATGAAGTTAAAAGAGCCATCAGACAGCTGGTTCCACAACCATCAAATCTCACAGAACTGGACAGTGCTATTCATCAGGCATCATGTCAGATCCCTAGAATCACCTTTCAACATCTTATGGTGTCAATGCCAAGAAAAATCGCCACAGTATTGAAGACAAAAGGTGGCTCAATGAAGTACTGATGGGGTGGTCAAAATAATCTGGCCACTCATGTTCAAATATATCCCACGTTCAAAGGCTTTTAAATCATGTTGTTTACCCATATCTTCAGAAAAAAATCACTTCTACTGTTCTGGTAAACAACCTGCTTCCCTATTTATAATAGTCTGGCCTTCTAGTAACTTCAGCACGAAATTATAGCTAATTTGCTTACAAATGTCAGGTGGTCATAATAATCTGGCCACTCAGTGTATATCTTTAATAATAGGTGATAATCACTAAATAATTTTTAATTAAACATGTAAATTTCTGTTTATATTCAGTCTTGTTTTATATCCGTTTTCACATGTATAGCACAGTGATTAGACAATCATATACTTTATCAAAGTTTTCTCCCTGATATTTCCAGTACCCAACTTGTATCATACATAGTTTTTACAGTACTAGAGGCCCGGTGCATGAAATTTGTGCACCGGGGAAGGGCCCCTCAGCCTGGCCTATACCCTCTTGCAGTCTGAGACCCCTTGCTCCTTATCTCCCACCTGCTTGCTGCTTCTTACCACTCAGCTTGCTGCTCCTTGTGCTGCCATGGAGGCAGGAGAGACTCCCACCACCACTGTTATGCGCGCCAGGTGTGGGCCCAGCTTCTGGCTGAGTGGCGCTCTCCCTGTGGGAGTGCACTGAATACCAGGGAGCAGCTACTGAGTTGAGTGTCTGCCACCTGGTGGTCAGTGTGCATCAGTGACTGTTCGTTCTGGTCGCTCCACCATAAGGGTCACTTAGGCTTTTATTATATAGAGTATTGACTGTATTTCCAATGCTATACTTTACATGCCCATGACTATTTCCTAAATGCCATTATATACTTCTCAATCCCTTCACATTTTTCACCCAGTTCTCCAATCTGCTTCCCTTTGGTAACCATTAGTCTGTTCTCTGTGTCTATGAGTCTATTTATGTTTTGCTTGTTCATTTATATTGTTCTCTAGATAATTTTGATAAAGAATGGTCTTAAAAATATCAATGGCATTATAAATATGGGGAAAAAAACAAACAGCTTTGTACTGGCAGAGAGGAATAGTTGAAAGGAGCATATTACAGGTTCTGGATTTACACTAAAGAATATATAATTTACTATATGATGAGGTAGCATTTATAATTAACAGGTAAAAGTCAATTATTTAATTAAGTCTATTTTTATTACTATTTAGTTATTAAAAGAATAAAAATGTTTTCCTAACAAGTAAATGTTAAGATGTATCAAATGCTTAAAACGAAAACTTAAACAAACGATGAAGTACAAATAAATGTTGGTAAGTTAAACACTAATTATCTTTAGGTAAAGTGAACATTTCTAAACATATAATAAAAGTTAAAAATCATTAAAAATGTTAATAAAGCTAAATATAAAATATAAATGTAAGAAAAAATAAATAAAATGTGAGAGCATTCACCATACCAGCAGCAAACAAAGGGTTAATCACCCCAATGTACAAAATATCTTTTCTACTAAAGTATGACCACCTTCATAGAAAAACTTCCAAAAATTAACAAAAGGAAATATGGAATAACATAAGTATGAAAACTTAAAATTATAAAGATAATTCCTCATTTGTCAAATAATTATTGAGTACCATATTGTATATACTGCCTGCTGCCTCTATCTGAGATGGTCTCCCCTCAGATCCTCTTTCTCAAGATCAAATATAGGTGTACCAGTTAATAATGTGGATTTTTTTCAATAGCTGGAGTTACACATATGTTGATATATATGTGATTTGATATGTATGCTATTTTGTTGTATTGACAAGCTTCAAAACTTCATAAGTCAAATTTTCTGAAGGTCTTAACATCATAGATATTTTTACACTGAAAAATGTCAAATTACATGCCAGGAAAAGAGCATTTGGGGGAAGTTTTAATTCATTTTTTTATTTTGAAGAAAAGGTTATCATACATTTCGGGAAGCTTATAGTGAACATGCTCCATCACAAGATAGTTGTGAATGCTGTTTAAACACTTTAAAAGTGATGATTTTGATGTGAGAGACAAAGAACGTCTAGGTCAACAGAAAAAGTTTAAAGACCAACAATTACAAGCATTATTGGATGAAGATGCATGTCAAACTCAAAAACAACTTGCAGAAAGATTAAACGTTGCTCAGCAAACAATTCCCGATTGTTTACAAGCAATGGGAAAGATTTTAAAGGAAGGAAAATAGGTGTCACATCAAGTGAACCAAAGACAAATGGAAAACCGAAAAGTCATCAGTACAATGTTGATTCAACAGCATGAAAGAAAGTATTTTTTTGCATCGAATTGTGACTGGTGATGAAAAGTGGATTGATTTTGAGAATCCCAAATGCACAAAATCATGAGTTGATCCAGGTCAACCATCAACATCCACTGCAAGGCCAAATCGCTTCAGAAAGAAGACAATGTTCTGTGTGTGGTGGGATCAGGAAGGTGTGATGTATTATGAGCTTCTAAAACCAGGTGAAACTGTTAATACTGATTACTACCTACAACAAATAATCTATTTGAACCATGCTTTGATCTTGAAATGACCAGAATGTGCCAGAATACACAGCAAAGTAATTTTGCTTCATGATAATGCACCATCGCACACTTCAAAACCAGTTAAAGACACATCAAAAGATCTTGCCTGGGAAGTATTAACTCACCTGCTGTATTTACCAGACCTTGCCCCTTCAGATTACCACTTGTTATGATTGATGGCACATGCACTTTCTGAACAGCACTTCAAAACGTATGAAGAAGTGGAAAATTGGGCCTCTGAATGGTTTGCCTCAAAACAAGAAAAGTTCTATTGGGACAGTATCCACAAGTTACCTGAAAGATGGAGGAAATGTGTATCTAGTGATAGACATTACTTTGAATAAAGGACTTTTGATGTTTATCTTGAAATTATCCTGTTTTCTTTGATTACAAAACTCACCATTATTAACTGGTCTTTTTTGCACCGAATTTTGATTGGCTATGAATTTAATATGTATATGAAATGAAGTCACCATCTTGAAGAGATATCTGCACACCTTTGTAGCATTCTTCACAACAGCCAAGATATGAATATAATCTAGGAGTCCTTAAAAAGATGGAAGGATAAAGAAAACATAAAAACATGATTATATTTATACTAGTGGCCCAGTGCATAAAATTCGTGCACATTAAAAGGGGATTAATTAGAGGAAATATTTTAATATTGCTATTTGTCCTTTCTCTATAATAGAAGTGTCAGAGATTAAAGAAAATTAGTAAAACATATATGAAAATCTTCCTCCTGTCAGAATCTGGGGTGCACCATGGAACCCAGAGTCAAGTCTTCAACCACCACATGCACCTTAAAATCACTCGAGACCCAAACCTGAACGGCCCCCCTTCATTTGGCTAGATCCAGACCCAGCTGGTCCCACCCTGTCAAGTCCTGCCAGGTGGGGAAATGCAGCCTCAGGTCCCCTGGGTGCCAGGGCAGGGGGCATGGCCTGAGGTCCCTCATCAAGCTCTGCTGGGCAGAGGGAGTGGCCTGTGATCCCCCAGCCTGCTGCCAGGGTAGGGGGCACAGCCCTGAGGTCCCCCGGCCTGGAACCAGGGAACAGGGTGCAGCTTGAGTTCCTCTGGCCTGGTGCCAGAGCGGGGGGAGCAGCCTGAGGTCCCCTGTCAAGCCCTGCGGGTGGAAGGCACAACCTGAGATCCCCTGTCAAGCCCCATGCAGGAGGTGGGTGGGCGCGCAGCCTCAGGTCCCTGCTGATTGCTCCTTAAGGCTCTTTATGGGAACTTAGCCTAAAGTGTGGGTGCAAATTGATCAGAGTGACAGTCAATTTGCATATTCCTTCTTTATTATATAGGATATGTATGTATATGTATATATGTTTGTATATACTAGAGGCCTGGTTCACAAAATTTGTGCACAGATGCAGTCCCTGGGCCTGGATGGTGATGAAAGCATGAGTGTCTGATGTGGAAGGGCAGGTCCAAGCTGACCTCTCGGCCCTGTGCAGCACCTGGCTCCCAGGCACCCGCATACCCCTCTCTACCTGAGTTATCAGGCTTCCGCCACCATTGCTGGTCACCATCTGTGGGACAATTGGCAGGGCTATGAGGCCCTGTTCACACCTGCCTTGGCCTGGTGCTGCCCACTCACCGGCTCTACCATCCCACTGTGGTCATGCTCTCATTGGGGCCCATTGGGCTAGCAGCACCTCCACTGTCACCCACTGCCATTTCCATGTAATGGATGACTGCCATGTTCTGTGCTGCCCCCTGGTGGTCAGTGCACATCATAGCAAGCAGGTGGAACTTCTGGTCCAGGGGACGGTTTGGACATTAGGCTTTTATTATATAGGATATATTCAATGGAATACTATTCACCATAAATAATGGATGAACCTGGAGAATATTATGCTGAGTGAAATTAGTCAGACAAAGATGGATAATGTATGATTTCACATAGGTAGAATCTCACATATGTAGAATCTAAAAAAATTGAACCTCAATATATACATTTGGTAAATCATACCTCAATAAAGTTGAAAGAAAATCAAATATCATCTAAATATCTCTCTAAACAACATCCTGTTTAATTTATAAAATAAATATTACTATATTAGCTTATGTTGCTCATTTATTTATTTTTTTGTCTTCTGAAATTTTCCTAGAGTAGGTAAGATTCCTTCCAGCTTCAAGAGTTGGTGACTATAATAAGTAGAATAGAAAAAATAGGGAAGACAATCTGGGTAAGATTTCCCCAAATGTCTATTACATTCACATTAACAGAGTACCTACAAACTCAAAAGTATTGAGCATCTCTCTCTCAAGGAAACACTTTCCTAAAAGTAGTAAAATATTAGATGATATATGTCACTTTTGTTATGTGTCAGCCTAGTCTTTCTAATTAAGCCAAATATTTGTTATCTAGGCATCAATTCCAAACACTTGATGAAGTTTTAGCAATTATCTGCAGTCAGATTACATGACATATTCTATCTAATAAAGAGGGAGTATGCTAATTAACCACCACACCATTGCAAAGATGGTGGTGCCCACAGCCATTAAGGAGGAAATATACTAATTGACTGTCCTGCCCTTAAATATGGTGGTGCCCACAGCCAATAAGGAGGGACAATGCTAATAGACTGCCACACCTTCAAAGATGGCAACACCCACAGCCACAAGGTGGCCAGCAGGAAAGGGCAGTTTTGGGTGACTAGGCCAGCTGGGGAGGGCAGTTGGAGGTGACCAGGCTGGCAGGGGAGCAGTTAGGCATTGACAGGGCTGGCAGGGGAGTGGTTAAGGAGTGATCAGACTGGCAGGCAGAAGCGGTTAGGGACAATCAGGCAGGCAGGCAGGTGAGCAATTGGGAGCCAGCAGTCCTGGATTGCAAGTTGGACATCCCCCAAGGGGTCCCTGATTGTAGAGGGTGTAGGCTGGGCTGAGGAACAACAACCCCCCCCCCAGTGCACAAATTTCATGCACCGGGCCTCTAGTTATGAAATAAAAATTTCCATGGTATTATATGAATTCATATAGCAGAATTTCACAATTTAAATTTTAAAAAGTGTCTTTGTGATAGACACCAAGAGCTTTTTCTGATACAACTAGAATAAAGAAAAATTTCTATGGAAACCTTGGGGAAACAGAGGTGGGGTGAGTGATTTCACTGTGCTAAAAAATAGAAATGCACTGGAGTGACAACTAATGTTACTTTCTGTGTACCTGGGAGATAACACAATTGCATTCCAGTGGCTTTTAATGACTTTTTGATTCTGTTACAGTGAGTATATTTGTATGTCAACTAACAGAGATCAAAATTATATTTCATGTCACCACTGTAGGAGGAAAAATCATTTTTGTGCCATGTAAGTGGAAGGAAAGTAGATTCCTGGACTGCCTTCCCCATTAAAGAGAAATAATTGGGTTCAGTTAGCATATTCTAATGAAATCTGAGAAGGAAGGAGTCTAGTGGCTCCCATCTTTTAATACTGTTTCTTTCTTAGGTTGACCTGAAGTTAAGAATGATGAGCCCAACTGGCGTGGTTCAGAGGTTAAGCATCAATCTATGACCCAGGAGGTCTCAGTTTGATCCCCAGTCAGGGCACATGCCGGGGTTACATGCTTGATCCCCAATTTGGGGGGGGGGATGCAGGAGGCAGCTGACCAATGATTCTCTCTCATCATTGGCATTTCTATCTCATTCCTCTCCCTTCCTCTCTGAAATCAATTTAAAAATTTTAAAAAAAATGATGATAGAGATATATTTCATGAAGTTGTGGGAAGAAGAGGTGGTAAACAAATTGAATTTAGTGTCCCTTCCTAATGTTTATAGTTAAACACACGAAAATTTACCCATCTTTTGTTTCAAATTATGGTTTTGAAAGTCACCATGTGCCTTTCCTTTCCATTGGCTTTTCAGAGATTCTTTGATGAGTAACAGAAATCTTGCCCTCAGTTATAAAATCTTAAAAGGAAGAAGAGTGTGACTGTGGTAGGAGTAAATATTTAAGTTACAACTGCAACATCAATAAGAAAAACTAAAAGATTTATATGGCATTCTCTAAGTCTTTACAATAGCTTCGGAAATTAAGTCCCAAAATGACTTTGCATACTAATCTCAGTAACATTTTAAATAAAAAGCACAAGATCATCTGGCATTTGTCAATACTCTGTTATAGAATTCAGAATAAGATGGGTTTTTGGATTTAATCTAAGAGGGACTTAGTTACTCAAGCATCACAAGGTCTTTTAGTTGCTATTTTCTTCTACCTGTCTGATTATCTTACAGCAGAGATCCCAAGGCCGCCACTAAATTGAGGCTCTGGTATATTATGAGAACATAACTATGTCATCTTCAGTTTTCTCTTCAAATATTAGACATGTCCAGCAATGCATTTCAGCTACACAGTCAGTTAGTATCAGATTTACATATTTGGCCCAAACAAGTAAGTAGTCCTTGGTTCAAAAAATGGAAGTACTTCTGAAAAATATTACAATAACTTATTATAAACAGAATTACGTATTACATTGCACCAGGGAAGGTCTCAATTTCAAGGGACTATGTTTCCTAAAAGTGAAGTATTATTTATCTATATGTTTATGTACTTAATTTTAGTTCACATTTGAGTTTATTTGATTTTCTTAAAATAGGGCTTTTACAGAATATTACAAATAGCTTTCAGTTCTCTAACTTAGTAATTAGTTTTAGTAATTATATCACTTCCCTGATTGAATCTCTTCCATGCGTGGGTCTCCGCCCCACCCATGATCTCCCACATCATCATCCTCTTGGAGATAAAGTCAGATCTCTAGGATCTTGCTTGATCTGCTGCCTGCACACTATTCTGGCCTTATCTCTTGTCACTTTATCCCTTGAAACTACACACACTCCTGGCATATCGTTACTGCCCAACTCCTAAGCATTCTCCAAGTGGCTTTTTCATGCCTCTCTTCATTTGCTTAGAAACCCAACTCAAATGTCATTTCCTTAGTGAAACCTTTCCTAATCAAATATCCATCTGCACCTTGCATAGAGTAATACATGTTCTTCTGGTGTTTCTAATAATATGCCACAGGTCTCTAGGATTACATTTCTCACATTCTATTTTTAAGCCTGTCTCCCCAATGAAAGGTATACATCTTATATTTCAGGCAAGATAAATATCTTAGCATCTTTTTATCCCTTAATGTAGCTGGTAGACAACTGACACCGATTAGGAGCTCATTGACTGATAGGCTGAATGAATGAGCAATGTTATTTAATCCATTTTATTTTTATTTTCATTAAATTTATTGGGGTGATACTGGTTAATAGAATCATATAGGATTCAAGTGTGCATTTCTATGATACATGATCTTTATATGATATTGTGTACTCACTCAATCCATTTTAATAATTAGGATAGGACCTGGGGACAGAAAGCAAAAGAGGAGTTGCCTCTTAAAGTGTATAGCTGCAATTGGTATTCATTTATCTGGTGGAATCAAGAGACAGGAAAAAGAAGAGTGTCTTGGCAAAAAAAGGAAAGAATACATTCATAAATCTGCACATGATATGCTGCATGACTCCAGAATAACTTTCTCACCATAAATCCAGGTCTACTATGAAAAACTATAGTGTTGACACCTATTAAACCAAACAGCTTCTCAACTTGCCACTGAATGTCAATCACCATATCTCAGTTTTGTCTCTATTTCAGTCCTATCCTATTCAATGTTAATATCATCTTCCACATTTCCAGAGCACTTTGAAATAGGTCATTTATCATATTGCTCATATCCTCTGTCATGCAATGAGTCTGAGACCCTCCTAAAAGCAGGACTTTTTAAAAATTTTTTAATGCCTAGGATAGTGTATTATTACAAATGAATTATGTGATATCATAGTATGCTAATTAACAGGTTTTTCAACCCATTTGTGCTAAATTCCACTTTGCTATGTTACCAAGCAGGAAAAAGTGAGACTATAAATGAACTCTGTCTATGGGTACTACAATGGAAAAACAACCTAATTATGTAGAACAACAATGAGGATCTAATTTTCTTTCAAAGAAAGTGTAAACAGAATATTAAAAATGTATGAGACATTTGCCACTCACAACACAGTAAACCAACATATCATATATTTTTAAAATATTTATTACTAGAGGCCCAGTGCACAAATTTGGCAACAGGTGAGGTCCCTCAGCCTGGAAGGCAATCAAGGCCTATAGGGGGGCTGAGCAGATTGGGGGAGGGACCCCAAGAGTTTGGCTGGCCTGGGGGAGGGGCCAGAGGAGGTTGGCTGTGGGAGCGCACTGACTACCAGGAGGCAGCTCCTGCATTGAACATCTTCCCCTTAGTGGTCAGTACACATCATAGTGACTGGTCCACTGGTCATTCCAGTTGTTCCGGTCACTCTGGTTGTCCAGTCACTCTGGTTGTTCTGATCACTCTGGTTGTTTGGTCATAGCAACTATTATATATATATATATATATATATATATATATATATATATATAGAGAGAGAGAGAGAGAGAGAGAGAGAGAGAGAGAGAGAGAGAGAGAATTACAGGTGTCTCCCTTTTTCCCCATTACCCCCCTCCACCCTTTTCCCACCCCACCCCACACCAGGACTTCACCACCCTATTTATTGTCTGTGTCTATAGGCATATAAGTTATTTGGTTAATTCCTTACCACCTCTTTATGCCCCATTGCCTCTGAGATTTGTCAGTCTATTCTATTTTATTCAACAGATTATTTTATTCATTAGATTCTTTGTTCATTTATTTTGATTTTTAGATACAATTCTTGATAGATATGTATTTATTGTCATTTTATTGTTCATATTTTCCTCCTCTTCCTCCTCTTTCTTCCTCCTCTTTCTTCCTTCTCTTCTTCCTCCTCTTTCTTCCTCCTCTTTCTTCTTCTTCTTCTTCCTTCTTCCTTCTTCTTCTTCCTTCTTTCTTCTTCTTCTTCTTCTTCTTCTTCTTCTTCTTCTTCTTCTTCTTCTTCTTCCTCCTCCTCCTCTTTCTTCCTTCTCTTCTTCCTCCTCTTTCTTCCTCCTCTTTCTTCTTCTTCTTCTTCTTCTTCTTCTTCTTCTTCTTCTTCTTCTTCTTCTTCTTCTTCTT
>PVJC01034844.1:0-18566 GCA_004026665.1 Murina feae
GGTCTGGGAGTGAAAGGTAAGGCTCCACAAGGGAGCAGGGAGCAGCCTGTAAGCCTGTGAAGTGCCCTGGACCTTATCCTACCCATGACAGGGGCAGCTGGAGGGGCTTTCACGCATTCACTCAACACATACTGATGGAGCCTTTGTGAGCAGGGCACCGTGCTCACCACCCAGGAGGCAGCCAGGACAGGACAGATGAAGCCCGGATCTCTGGGGCTGACATTCCAGAGGGGGTGAGGGGGCCAAATGAGTAAACCTATAATTGGACAAGGTGATTTCAGACCACGATGCCGATTGTGAGGAAAACGAAACTAAGGGATGGTTGGTGACAAGGCAAGGGAAGGGGGGCTGCTTCCCTCTGGATGGTTAGAGGGGGTCTCTCTGAGAAAGTGGCTGCTTTTGAGCTGAGACCTGAAGGATCCCAAGAAGGTGGGTGTGCAGGGATGTGAGGGCAGAAGTGCAGGGTGAACATCGCGTGCCAGCGCCCTGTGGTGGGGGCCAGCCTGACCTCTTTACGGAATGGGAAGAAGGACAGTGAGCCTGCAGTGAAGTGGCCAGGTGGCAGCGATGGGCCATGCTGGGGTGCGAATGATAAATGGGGCAGGACACTAGGTTGCATTACGATAGCGTTTGAAAGCCATTAGAGGTTTTAAAATAGGGTGGAAAATTCTATTTCTATTTTCAATATAAAATTATGAAGAGTAATTGTTATGAAGAGTGAGGAGTGAAATAAATGAGGGGCTATTAATTCGTTATGAAGAGCGAGGAGTGAAATAAATGAGGGGCTATTTGTGCAGCCCAGACTAGGATTACATTTGAATTGCAGCAGTGGGAATAAATAGAAGTGGCGCATTTTTAAGCTCTAATTGGGAGGCAGAGCCAACACAATTGTTTGTGGAGCTCGTGCAGCTGTGGGGAAAAGGATGAAGTTATAACAGTTCCTAGGTTTGTACCTGAACAGCCAAATGAATGAACAGCTGCTGGCCTGAGGAGGTGAAGAAGGAAGGTGGGACCCACGGGCTTTGTTTGTTACACTGATTTTGAGAGGCCTCTTAGAGGTGCAGGTGGAGATTCAAGCTGGTGGTGGCACAGGGATGAGCTCGGTAAAAAGGTGAGAGACGAAGAAAGCAATGTGAGAGTCACTGGCATGTGTGTGATATTTAGAGCCCTGGTTCCGTGAGAAGCTTGGAGTAGGTAAAGATAAAGACGCAAGAAGGCCTCTAACTCTGGGGGACATTCTGTGATTATCAGAGGAGTCAGAGCCCGCGAGAGAGGTTGGGACAGCAGCAAGAGGATTCGGGAGGAACCCCAGAACGGTGCAGCAGCCTAGAAGGCAAGAGGAGAGAGGGTTAACCCAGGGCAGCAGTCACTGCTGGCAGCTGAGTGATATAAGGACAGGAAAGTGACCGCTGAATTTGGGGATCTGGAGTGATGAGCACTGGAGTGCATGGTGAGATGGCGGTGCAGTGAGAATAGGCTGAGAAAATGAAGCTGAGGAAAGGTGCCCTGCAAGCAGAAACAAGACCTCAGAGACAATTTCGGTAAAAGGCAGCAGAGACATGGCGTCTTAACATTTTCTCTTTCCATGGGAAGTGTAAATATTCTGAGATGAGGAACAGTATTCCATCCTTCTTTTCATACATTTATACCACCCAGCATACAGCCTTGTTCTTCAGTGCACTCCCAGTAATCCTGGCTGAACACCTGGCCAGTTGGGTGGATGGATGGATAGATGGATGGTTGGATGGGTGGATGGGTGGATGGGTGAATGGGTGGGTGGATGGATGGATGAGTGGATGGGTGAATGGGTGGGTGGATGGATGGATAGATGGATGGGTGGATGGGTGGATGGGTGAATGGGTGGGTGGAAAGATGGATGTATGTATGGGTGAATAGAAGAAAGAATGGAAGGAAGGAAGGAAGGAAGGAAGGAAGGAAGGAAGGAAGGAAGGAAGGAAGGAAGGAAGGAAGGAAAGAAGGAAGGAAGGAAGGATTTGCCAAGAAGAGGACCCTGGTAATAATAGAAACAAAGCAACATTGGAGACGGGAGACTTAAGATTTTTGTTCTTTGATGTCAGCAAAACATGAGAGTAATTCCCTAGAAGAGTCCCTGGAAAATTGGGTGCAATTGTTTGCTCAGAATTTTTTAATGTTATTGTTGACACTGACATGTTTCTATTGGAACATTTTTGGTGTTTTCTGGGTGATGGCTAATATTTTGCAAACTTGCCTCCTGTTCAGGACAGAAAGCTGGAATCTCCATTTAGAAAGTTCCAAGGTTCACCAGGGCCCACAGGACTCACTTCCCAGAACTCTGTTGGTAACAATAAAACTCTTAATATATGTGACTGGTCCAGGCAACGGAAAGACAGTTCTCAAACAAGACACTTTCCCCAGCAGTCAGACACCAGTCCTTGGTGACTAACATGGTAAGACAAAGGATATTCGCCGTTTCCCCCAACCCCTTGACCTGCGGTAACTTTCTTCTCCACCCTTTGTTCTGGAAATTGTCAAATTCATCGACTTAGCAAGGCCTGGGAGCCCCTGGAGGGTTACCGGGTTTACGGCCATGAGGAGACTGACTATGGGAAATGCCCTGGACTGAAATGAGAGGGTTTCATTTGTAAAAGGGTTCCCTGCTCAGAGTACCTACTGAGGAAAACGTCATGCAAACATAGTTAACTAGAGGCCCTGTGCACGAATTTGTGCACCATTGGGGGTCCCTCAGCCTGGCCTGTGGGATTGGACCAAAACCAGCTCTCTGACATCCCCTGAGGGGTCCTGGATTGTGAGAGGGCACAGCCAAGCTGAGGGATCCCACTGGATCAGGGCCGGGAAGTTGGCCAACCAGGGAGGGATCACCGGAGGGCTCCAGGATGTGTCCATGCCCTTCTCACTCAGTCCTGATCAGCCAGATCTCAGCAGCAAGCTAACCTACCTGTCGGAGCATCTGCCCTCTGGTGGTCAGTGCATGTCATAGCAAGTGGTTGAGCGACCTTAGCATATCATTGGCATATTACACTTTGATTGGTTGAATGGACAACCAGATGACCGGAGACTTAGCATATTAGGCTTTTATTAGATAGGATGTTAGCAGCCCCCCTTTATCCAGTGTGTGTGTGTGTGTGTGTGTGTGTGTGGTCTCCTTCCATAGGCACCAGGGGTAGCATGGTCCCTGGGTCTCACCACTACAGAAAAAAATGTGATTTAATCAAATAACTTATGTGAAAGTTTCCATGTCCTGATGTAACTACATTTCCAAAGGGACCCCAAGGGGAGAACTGTGGGACCCCACATCAGGCTCTCTACTTCACTTGATGGCCTTTGGGCAAAGGATTGGAAGCTTGTATTAATAGGGGGCTCCTGGGTCCCCTCTAGTCATATCACCCCCGCAGCCCACTCCCTCACAGCAAGCATCCCCACTCTTACTCCTTTACGTGCTCATGGTAAACAAAAACACAGGTTGAAAAGCAAAGTGCAAGCCTTGCCTGACAGATAAAAGCACATTAGAAAGGTGCATTGATGAGAACAGTTCAATGCTGTGCAGAAATGGGCACGGAAGGATGCACCCAGATGGGGTTAATACAGCTGGGGGTGGGGGTGGGCATCACCTTCCCACCTCACAGTCCACCTCACAGTCCACCTCACAGTCCGCCTCAGATCGTGCGTCTGTGTCTGTCGGCTTCAGATGAGAGTTCACCATGACCCCAGTGCGACTGCCCTGCTTTCCCTGGAGTACAACCAGGTCAAGAGTCTCCCATGAACCATCAAACAACCAAAACATGACCCGAGTGCCCACATGTCAGCTTTTCACAGCTCGTAGCCTTTTGCTAAGGCTGGTGCAGGATCTGAGGGCAGGCTGGCTGTTCACACAGTTCAACATTTTGTTCTTTCTTGTATTAGAGGACGACAGTTTTTTCTAACTTGATTTCTTGCATGTAAATGACGATAGAAATACGATCTAATCCGGTGATTCTGAATGTTTCCAGAAATTGATGAGGCCATTCACTAATGTTTACCAAACTCCTATTATACACACAGTACCAGCTGATGCAAGGATCTAAGACCACGGTTCTCTGAAGACAATAAAAAGGTCACGGGGAGGGGAGCAGCGTTATAACCCGGGACCCTCTCCTGGTTTATCCAGAACAATCCTTGTTTACACCTGATGTCCTGGAAAAATCATTTAAAAAGTATTAAAAGTGCTTTATTTCACGCTCGAGTATCCCAGTTTGATGGTAAAGCATATGGCCATGCCACGGTAAAGCGTTTTACTTAAGTGGTAAGAGTTATACAGACAATCCCAGGGAAGTCCAGAGAAGAGAGCTAACACGTGGGTCAAAGGTTAGGATAGGCTCGGGAGGCAGGGCTGGCAGCAGACCTTGAATGAGGAGTAGAAACGTTAAAATCAAAGAGAAAAGGGGGAAACAGTATGAACGTTCTCAAAAAATTAAAACTAGAACTACCATATGTCCCAGCAATCCTACTTCTAGAAATATAGCTCAAAGAAACAGAATCTATGTTGATGAGATATCTGCATTCCCATACTCACTGCAGCATTATTTACAGTAGTCAACATATGGAAACAACCTATGTGTCCATCAGCAGATGACTGAGTCAAGAAAATGTGACACATGCAAAGATAAGTGCATGCGCACACATAATGGAATACGACACAGCCATAAAAAGAAAGGAAACCCTGCCATTTGCAGCATGAGTGGACCTTGAAGATATTATGTAAGTATGATAAGTCAGAAAGAGAAAGGCAAATACTCTATGACCTCGCTTATTTAAAAAACACACTGATAAAAAGAGATCAAATATGTGGTTACCAGATACAGGGGTCAGGTAAATAAGTCCAAAGGATATAATGCACAACACGATGACTGTAGTTAGTACTGTTGCGTGGTATATATAAAAGTCGGTAAGCCTTGGCCAGGTGGGTGCTCAGTGGTTAGAGCATCCTCCCGGTACACCAAGGATGTGGGTTCGATCTCTGGTCAGGGCACATACAGGAGTCAACCAGTGAATGCATAAATAAGTGGAACCACAAATCAATGTTTCTCTCTCTCTCTCTCTCTCTCTCTCTCTCTCTCTCTCTCTCTCTCTTAGTAGATTTTTTTTTAAGTTGTTAAGAGAGTAAATCCTAGAAGTTCCCATCAGAAGGAAAGAAATATTATTTTCTTTTCTTTCTCTTCCCCCCCACCTCTGGTATCCAGGAGATAATGGCTATTAACTAAACTTGTGATAATCATTTCTCAGTGTATCTAAGTCAAGTGATTATGCTGTAGATCTTAAGCTGACACAATACTATGTGTCAATTATCTAATCTAATAAAAGAGTAATATGCAAATTAACCATCACTCCAAGACACCTAAGCCACGCCCACCAGCCAAGCCACACTCACCAGCCAATCAGAGCGGCTGTATGCAAATTAACCCAGGCAAGATGGCGGCTGGTAGCCACGGAGCTAGAGCAAACAGGAGGCTTCTGTTTGCAATGGAGGAAACTGCCTGCCTAGGCCGGCTGGGCCTCTGCTCAAGGCAACATAGTTTCAATTATAGAAGCCATGGAGCTGAAGCAAACAGGAGGCTTTGTTGCCTGACTAGGCCTCCGCTCAAAGCAATAAAGTTTCAACTATAGAAGATAAATAAACTCCAGAAACCTGATTCCAGTCAGCCTCACTGGGACATTGGGTCAATGGGAGCTGTGGGCAGCCTGAAAACAGCCCTCACCCAGAATGCCCAGGCACCCCAGTAGGGACCTGAACCCTGAAGGGACTGTGGGCAGCCTGAAAACAGCCCTCAGCCCCTCACCCAGGCTGGCCACACACCCATGGGTGAGGGTCTCCACTGGGCGACTTGGCCAGCCTTCAAACAGCCATCAGCCCCTCACCCAGGCTGGCCATGCACGCCAGCAGGTGGACATCCCCTGAGGGGTCCCAGACTGCGAGAGGGCACAGGCTGGGCTGAGGGACCTCCCAAGTGCACAGATTTTTGTGCACCGGGCCTCTAGTATCTCAATAAAACTGAAATAAAAATAACATTATTAAAAAGAGAAGCTCAGATAGTTACAATGGAGTGAAATTTCCCCCAGAAAATCTCGATGGTAACCCCACTTCTTTATGAAAACCTCATTGGGCCTCTGTCCTATAGATGTGTTCTCTGTAACACATGGAGCCATGTAAGTAACACAGAGGCGGTGATGTTGGCAGAGTATTGGGAGATTGTATGACCTCCCAGTGCATCAAGAATTAATGTCTTCCTTCTGTTTTGGGTACAAAACTGACACACATGTGCAGTCTAACTTTTTTCCTGTACTACAAGGAGGTGTCTTACCCCCACTTTGACGACCACAGTCTTTGAAGAGAGGAAGCTATTGGATACTTTCATCGGGAGGAGAAGAGATGGAGTGGGGTGCTGTGAAAACTCTCCTCTGGTAGGATGGGCTGAATGGATGAGCCACCTCAGCTCAGCGCTGGGAGAACTGGGGGATTCTTGATGAGACAGAGAGAGAGAAAGGAAGCAGTGGACTCAATAAGGCAGTGGCAGCACTAGAAAACTTCGTTTTAGTTAAACATGGGAACCAAAGGGGAATGTGAATCAAGAACAGTGGTTTTAAATAAGATTGATGTAGAAATATATGAAATTTTAGTGGACAGTGCCACATATGAAACTCCTGCCTCAGTGGGGCACACAGAACCAGTATCTCATGTGTTGTTTTTTTAATGTGTATATACTAGTATATATATATATATATACACACACACACACACAGTGTGTGTGTGTGTAATTGATTTCAGAGAGAGGAAGGGAGAAAAAGAGAGAGATAGAAACATCAATGATGAGAATCATTGATTGGCTGCCTCCTACACGCCCCCTACTGGGGATCGAGCCTGCAACCCAGGCATGTGCCCTTGACCAGAATCAAGGGACCCTTTAGTCCACAGGCCCACACTATCCATTGAGCCAAACCAGAGTAGTGGTGGTGGCGGGGAGGGAAATCTGGCCCCTGGGCTGTATAAGACCCGTGAAATCATTGGGTCTGGCCCTGCCAAGGCATTAGCGGTGAGTTAACTAAATGTTTGACCAAATAGAGCAGGTTAATGTTTAAGCTGATAATTTTGTATGGCCCTTGAAAGATGTTATAAATATCCTAATGGCCCTCGACAGACAAAAGGTTCCCCACTCCTGCTCTAGACGAATTAGGGATAAAATCATTTACATTCTGGCTCTGACATCTGGATTTGTCCTTGATTTTTAAGCAATGGGTACAGTAGCTATACGGTAGTGACGGTTGATAGCAAACTCAAATGACTCTAGACCTAACAGTCTTTCAAGGAGTGGCTCTGGCTCAGGCCATCCCCCAAAGCAGCGGGACAGAAGGAGGCAGGGGGAGTCTCTGAGGTGTTTTGCAGGGAGGTCACTGGGTAAGATGTTCTCTCTGCTCTGGGACAATGAAAATCCGTGGCAAAGTGCAGAGAATGATGGTTTCGTGTTTCAAATCCAGCTCAAACGCATTTCCTGTTGGAGGAACTAGAATTCAGAGGGTAGGAACACTCTGCCCTTCTTCCTAGAAAGGCTTTCTCTGAAGAACTTCCTTAGGGGAGAGCCTGTTTTTGGTTTTTGCTGTAAAATTCCTAGAGAAGCTTGAAAACAGCAAAAACAAACAGGAAGCAGGGCTCGGTGTGTGGGGAGCTCCGAGAAGACAGGCTGGCTCTGGGAAAGCGGCTTCCACTGAAGACTCTAAAGAGCCTGGAAAAGCAACGCTAGGCAAGCAGCTGGGGGACCCGCAGTGAGGGACCCGTGTGCCAGCCCGGGGCGGGGGCGGTGAGCGCCAGCTTTCTTCCACGTTTTCACACACTCACCCCTAAAAACAGGCCCCGCATCAAACACTCCATCTGATGCCACTTAAACAAGTTCAAATCCAAGTTTATGGAAATCCACTGGAGGTTATTTAGCTGAAAATGGCAGGAGAGTTTTGAGTTCTCGGACATTTTAGACACATAAAGAATTTGGGCAAGCCTTGACCTTTCCTACCTCTGATGTCTGTGAGCAGAAAGAGCACCATAGTTTTTTTCATTTCTCCCTCGGGCTAAATAAACTTTCCAGACTGAGGACTTTGTGGTCCACACATTCTGAGACACACTGAGCTCTCTGGACCCTCCCCGTCCCCATCAGGGAGGTGACCAGGCTGCTTGAATGACCGATGTCCATTGTGTTGGGACCTGGAGTCGAATCCCATCTCCACAGATGGGGAACCTACCTTGAAGGGTTATCTGAGTTTACGCTAACTCCACAGGGAGACAGAAACAGGAGTTGTGAGATAACACCTGGCAGACTGCAGCTTCCTGACCCGTAGGTTGAGCAGGAGCTGTGTCCTGGGCTGAAATGAAGGTTATTCTGGGCAATGAGCGGCTTCTCTGCTGGCTGTGCCCCAGGGATGATGGTGAGTTTGAACGTGCACTTTCACCTAAAGAAAAGCCTTCCTATCAGCAAAGGCATGGCCACCATAAACAAGTCAGGAGACGTTCAGGAAATTCTGAATGAAGTGGAGGCAAAGCCTGAAGCCCCGGGCGTCCCAGTCTCCCTGCTGCTCCTCCTTTTCCACTGGCGATGAAGCCCTGAATTAAACCCTGGGGAGGGAGCTGAAAGGGGAAGATGTATTTCCTCTGAAAAAGCTAAGTGTCCAGCCCAGTGCTGGCTCACCTCTCCCGAGGACACTGCATGCCAGTCTCTGGCAATTGCATTTGACACAGGGAAGTGCGTCTCTGAACCAATCCTGAGCAGAAGGGCATTTGGGGCAGTGGAAATGGGCACATCTGACAAAAGTTCACAGGCAGAGCACAGTGTGGCCGGGACAGAGTTTTAGAAGAAAACTCTTAGTACAACTTTAGAAGATGCTGCCTTGTTCATCCCCGATGACCAGAACACTGAGTGTCCAGAAAGGACAACTTAGGAAGTTTGAGGGCAGAAGGGAGGAGAGGGCGCTGAGGGAGAGCACGAGGATTGGCACTGGGCGGCCTCCGGTCTGGAATTTACTTGTTTCTCAAAATCCTGACCTGGGATTTGTAAACTGTAAAGGCGCACACCTAATTTTTAACAAAAGTGAACAATCCTATTTGATTGAGAAAACAGGATGACTAAATATTATGAGAATTCTTGGAAATAATAATTTCCACTTATATATAGGAACCATGATGAATACTCAACATTATCTGTTAGTATTTAAAAGGCCTCTGTTAGGAAGATACTATTATTATAAACCCTATCTTACAGATGGGAAAATTGAGCTTTAACCCAAGGTATTGTACTCCAAAGCTCATTGTGGTGATGAGAAAAGCTTTTATCTGGGCTTTTGTTTGCTGGGAGTGTTTTTATTACCGCTTGTATTTCATCAGTTGTTATTGGCCTATTCAGGCTTTCTTATTCTTCCTGATTCAGTTTTGGGAAGTTGTATTTTTCTAGGAATTTGTCTATTTCATCCACATTGTCCAGCTTGTTGGCATATAGTTGTTCAAGTATTTTCTTACAATCCCTTCTATTTCTGTGGTGTCAGTGATTACTCCTCCATGTTCATTTCTGATTATATTTGTTTGAATCCTTTTTGTTTCTCGATGGGTTTTGCTAATGGTTTATCTTCAAAGAACCAGCTCTTGGTTTCATTGATGGTTTTGTTTTCTGTTTTTGTTTGTTTGTTTTTGTCTCTATGTTATTTATTTCTGCTCTTATCTTTATTATTTCCTTCCTTCTACTTACTTTGGGCTTTTCTTGTTGTCCTCTTTCTAGTTCTTTAAGTTGTAGGGTTAAATAGTTTATTGCTGTTTTTTTGGGGGGGAGAAGGACGAGGAGGTCTGTAATGCTATGAACTTCTCTCTCAGGACTGCTTTTGCTGTGTCCCAGAGATTTGGGGTTGTTGTGTGTTCATTTTCATTTGTTTCCAGGAAGTTTTTGATTTCTTTCTTGATCTCATTGGTAACTCATTCATTGTTTAATACCATGCTATTTAGCCTCCATGTGTTTGAATGTTTTGGGATGATTTTACTGTAGTTGATTTCTAATTTCTTTCCACTGTGATCTGAGAAGATGCTTGATATTATTTCAACCTTCTTGAAATTGTAGAGATTTGTTTTGTGTCCTAACATGTAGTCTATCTTTATGAATGATCCATGTGCACTTGAGAAGACTGTACATTCTACTGCGTTTGGGTGAAATCTATCTACGCTAATAAAAGAATAATATGCTAATTGGTGTCACTCCGCTACACTCTAAGCCATGCCCACCAGCCAATCAGAGCGACTATATGCAAATTAACCCAACCAAGATGGCAGCCAGCAGCCACGGATCTAGAGCAAACAGGCTTGGTTGCCCCAGCGATGGAGGAAGCTGCCTGCCTTGGACGGCTGTGGTCTTGACTCAAGGCAACAGTTTCAATTATAGAAGATAAATAAACCTCAGAAACCTGCTTCCAGCCAGCCTTGCTGAGAGTCTGGGTCACTGGGGGCTGTGGCCAGCCTGCAAACAGCCATCAGCCCCTCACCCAAACTGGCCAGGCACCCCAGCAGGATCCCCATCCCTGAAGGGGATATGGCCAGCCTGCAAACATCCATCAGCCACTCACCCAGGCTGGCCAGGAACCCCAGCGGGACCCCAACCTTGATCCGGGACACACTTCAGGGCAAACCAGCCAGCCTCCACCCATGCACCAGGCTTCTATCCAATATAATAAAAGGGTAATATGCAAATTGACCCTAACAGCAGAATGGCTATGAATGACTGGTCACTATGACACACACTAATCACTAGGGGGCAGATGCTCAATGCAGGAGCTGCCCCTGGTGGTCAGTGCACTCTCACAGGGGGAGCTCTGCTCAGCCACAAGCCAGGCTGACGACTGCCAGTACAGAGGTGGTGGGAGCCTCTCATGCCTCTTCAGCAGTGCTAAGGATGTTCGACTACAGCTTAGGCCTGCTCCCCGCTAGCAAGTGGACATCCCTGAGGGCTCCCGGGCTGCCAGAGGGATGTCTGATTGCCAGGGGAGGGGGCCTAAACCAGCAGGTGGACATCCCCTGAGGGGTCTCAGACTGCCAGAGGGCACAGGCTGGGCTGAGGGACCCCCCCCACCCCCAAGTTCACAAATTTTTGTATACTTTGCCTCTAGTATATATATAAAAGGCTAAGTGTCCATCCAACCAGTAGCTATGATGCGCATTTACCACCAGGAGGAAGACACTCAACACAGGACTGCCATGTTGCCCATTGGTCATTTAAAAATAAATGACACCACAGACCTGGTGCTGACAAACCAACAATTGACTTCCCCCAAGTGGGACACAGGCCCCGCCACCACCCCGGAGCGACACCCCACTAAATCTAAGCCAACACTGCCAAGACCCCATGGTGCAAAATGCAGCCCACGGCCCAGCCCACACCAGAAACAGTCACTGTGGGCACCGGGTAATGATGTCACATAGCAACGGCTGGCTTCCTCTCCCTAGTGACTAGCTTCCTTCAAGGAAGTTTCTTCAGCCCAGGAACCTGACTTGCTTTATAGCCAGGTGCAAATATTTTACAGTTTAACCAAATGTTTGTGATGCATTTTCCCATGCCTCATCTCATTTGATCCTCACAGAAGTCCTGGAGTAGGTAGATAGGAGACTCAGTGGAATCCTATTTTCCTTTCATTCACTGGAAAACAAAGATTTAGAAAGTTTAGAAACTTGGCCCAACTGAAAAGAAGTAATATATAGTGGACCTTGAAAATGACTTCAGGTTTTTTCACTGCAGAATATAGTCAAACACTGTTACAGTTAAATATTTTACCCTTTGTTCTCCCTGCATGGTCTACGATAATAATGTGCTTCGTGTTGATATTTACTGCTGTGTTGCTGACAGTTACCTGAAAGAGAAGTTGGGGTGCTTCACTGGGCTGGAAAAAGTTTAGTTACATCGGAAAGCAGGTCTAATTAAGCAAGTTTATTCTATATCTATAAAAGGTTAAGCTGAGTCGAGCATATGCGATACATGTAAAGCTTTCTCTGGTGCCAATGGCACGTGTGTGTTTTTATCTGTCATTGTCAATCATGAATTTGGTTGACACTTCTGTTATAGAGAAAGGGCGAATAGCAATATTAAAATATTTCTTCTAATTAATTTCCTTTTAATGTGCACAAAAGGAACACCAGTGTTCTATAAATGTCAATTAAATCCATCTGATCCAGTGTTTCCTTTAGAGTCTCTGTTTCCTTGTCAAGTTTTTGTCTGGAAGATATATCCAGTGAAGTCAGAGGGGTGTTAAAGTCCCCTCATATAACTGTATTGCTATTGGCCTCTCTGTGAAAGTCCTCTAGAAGTTTTTTTATATATTTAGGTGCTCCTGTGTTGAGTGCATATATGTTTACCAGGGTTATATTCTCTTACTGGATTGATCCCTTTATGTAGTGACCTTTATTGTCTCTTGTGATAGCCTTCATTTTAAAGTCTATTTTGTCAGGTATGAGTATTGCTATTCCAGCTTTTTTTCTTTTCCATTTGCATGTAAAAATTTTTCCCATTCCTTCACTCTTATCCTGTGTGTGTCTTTTGTTCTGAGGTGGGTCTCTTGTAGATAGCATATAGTTGGGTCATGTTTTTGTATCCATTCAGCTACTCTATACTTTTTAATTGGAACATTTATTCCATTTACATTTAGGGCTATTATTATAGGTACTTATTTATTGCCATTTTAATTCTGTATGGCTAGTTTTCTCTCTCTGTTTCTTCTCATTACAGCAATCTCTTTAGCATTTCTTGTAATGCTGGCTTGGTGGTGATGTACTTCTTTAGCCTTCTTTTGTCTGGGAAGCTTTTATTTGACCATCTATTTTGAATGATAGCCTTGCTGGAAATAGTAATCTTTGTCTTAGATCCTTGCTTTCCATTACCTTGAGTACATCATTCCATTCCTTTCTGGCCTGTAGAGTTCTGATGAGAAATCAGATGTCAGTCTTATGGGAACTCCTTTGTAGATAACAGCTTTCTTTTCTCTTGGCTCTCTTAAAGATTCTCTCTTTGCCTTTAATTTTTGGCATTTTAAGTATGAAGTGCCCGGGGGGGTGGGTTCTTCTTTGGGATTCTCTGTGCCTCTTGAACTTGTGTGACTTTTTCCTTTACCAGATTAGGGAAGTTTTTTGCCATTATTGCTTCAAACACCTTCTCTATGCCTTTCTCTCTTTCTGCCTCTTCTGGCACACCCACTGTCCTAATATTGTTACATTTCACATTGTCTCTCAGCTCCCGTAGCTGTCCTCCTGTTTTTTAAGGGTTTTTTCTTTTTGGTTCTCTGATTGAATGATATTTTCAACTCTGTGTTCTAATTCACTGATTTGATCCTCAGCTTCTCCTAATTTGCTGTGTATTCCTTCCAATATGTCTTTTATTTATGTCATGTCATTTTTTATCTCAGACTATTCTTTTTTCATAGTTACATTTTTTTTTCATGCTGATGAGCATTTTTACCATCATTATACTAAACTAAGTTTCTTGTCTCTGCTTCATTTATCTCTTCTTCTGGAGAATTGTCTAGTTCTTTCATTTTGGGTTGTTTCTTTGTCTCCTCATTTTGGCTTTCTTTTTGGTTTGTGACTATGTATCAGGTAGATCCTTTACACCTCTGAATCACTAGTGCAGGACAATGTTAAAGGCGATTTCTGACTAATTAGATCAGGAATAGACTCAAAGCCTCCAGAGATTGCCTCTACCTACAGACTGATAGCATTCTGACTTGAATTGCTCTCTGCCCCAGGCAATTGTCCTTACTTGTGGAGAGAGTTTTTTTCAACAGGGCGGGGCAGTTACTTTTGCCTAAAGGCTAATTATTATTTTTAATCTCTTAAGTGGCCTTAGAGAAAGATGTTTTCCAATAGGCCCTATTGAATAGGGTGTATCAACTGTTATCCTCCCAGGCAAGGCAAATGTCTGTGTGGGAAAGAGGTCCTCTGCTGCATTAATAAATGACTCAGCCCAGGAAACTTAGGGCATCTGCCTTCTGAGCTCTGTCCCCTGAGTCCCCAGTCCTGGCTTCTGCCCTCACAGCTGCAGTCCACTTCACCCTCCCTTTACCAGAGCACAAGGTGGGTAGCTCCACAGGAAATTTTGTGCATTTTAAGAGGGTGCCTGGATTTTCAGCTGTTACTCCCTGGCAGACAGCATCTCACTGCTTTTCACAGCCAGATGTTATGTGGGCACCCTCCTCAGTTTTGGTGCTCTCTCCTGGTGGGCCCACCTTGGGGATTAGATCCCAGAGTTCTCAGTGGCACTCCCCCAGAGCTGAGATATCTCTCCGGGACTTCAGTTGCTGTCTGTGGGCACCTGGCCAGCCCTTTCGTGCCTCCACCCCTCCTACCAGTCTCTATGCAATCTATACTTTCAGTCCTCGGGTACCAGAATTCTCTCCTGATAGTTTTCCATGATTGCTCAGGACTGTTTTCTGTATTTTAGTTGTAATACCAGTTTGTTTCTGGGAGCATGTACCTGCATCATCCACTTACTCTACTATCATTTTTAATTTCTCCTGAGAAAAGCTTTTAAGTAGACCTCAGTTCAGAATCTGGTTTAAGGTGAGAAATGTGATGGGGATTCAATTACTTCCTTGAGTTTCAATTTCTTTGTCTATAAAATGGAGATATTAATTATAATGCAGAAATTAAACATTCAAAACAAGTTTTTAGTTATTCTGTTTACTTCACTTAGGATATTCTTATGGACATTAACTAGGGTGCTTAAAAGTCATTTCCACTAGGAATCGTTTCAGCCCTTCATCAAGTATTTCAAGTGTTCTAGTCTCAAAAACATTCCTTTCTTCTACAAACTTCCAAAACAGATGAATACCTCCACCTACACCAAAATAATGTACTTTGCTGGCCAAAAACACCCGCCCATTTTTACTTAATGATTGAAGGAATGTTTGATGCAAAGTACCATAATAATCCGGGTTGTTTAATGGTTTCTGATGTGAGAATGAGATCATATTTTTCAGAGTTTTTCACAGTTAGTAAGTATACAACACTCAGACCACAACCCAGGAAAAGAACAGCACGACCTAGTTCTTGTGCTACTTTTGATTTCCTGCATCTTTTAACAGGTGGCTTGTTTTCATCATTTTCATCTTCCAAAGCAGAGTTAGCCACCACTTTAGATAAGGCTACTTCATCAATCACCATCTAATCTAATAAAAGAGTAATATGCAAATTAACCTCCACTCCAAGACATCCAAACCACGCCCACCAGCCAAGTCACGCCCATCAGCCAATCAGAGCAGCTTTATGCAAATTAGCCCAGCCAAGATGGCGGCTGGCAGCCACAGAGCTAGAGCAAACAGGAGGCTTCCGTTGCACCAGTGATGGAGTTGAAACTGCCTGCCTAGGCCAGCTGGACCTCTGCTCATTCAACAAAGTTTCAATCATAGAAGTCATGGAACTGAAGCAAACAGGAGGCTTCGTTGCCTGACTAGGCCTCCACTCAAAGCAACAAAATTTCAATTATAGAAGATAAATAAACCCCAGAAACCTAATTCCAGCCAGCCTCGCTGGGACATTGGATCAATGGGAGCTGTGGGCAGCCTGAAAACAGCCCTCAGCCCCTCACCCAGGCTGGCCAGGCACACCAGCAGGGACCTGAACCTGAAGGGAATGTGGGCAGCCTGAAAATGGCCCTCAGCCCCTCACCCAGGCTGGCCACCCCAGCCTGGTGAATCAAGCCTGCAACCCAGACATGTGACCTTCCCGGAATCAAATCTGGGACCCTTCAGTCCACATGTTGACACTCCATCCACTGAGTCAAACCAGCCAGGGCATGATTCATGGTATCTTATGTGTAAAAAAGTAAATCCTACTAGAGAGAAACATCAATCAGTTGCCTCCCATATGTGCTCAACCTGGAATCAAACCTGCAACCTGGATATGTACCCTGACTGGGAATTAAACCCACCGCCTTCCATGACTGTGCCACTCTGGCCAGGGCCTAGGTAAATTTTTAATCTCAAATTTTAGAATTTAAAATTGGCCTTAACATTAGATTTGTATATTCAGTTTACGTTTATAGTAGGTAATTTTCCCACAATGATTAACAAAGAAAGGTATGCAGCTCTATACCTTCTGAAGTAGTTCAGATTCAGAGTGGCTTTCAGTTTCTAAACCATAACTCATAGTATGAAATGTAGTTTGCATTCCTCCTCAGAGCTGATACGATTACATGTGTATGTGCATGTTTGTCAATGCATCTATGTGCACCACATTGATTAATTATACATGAAATAAAACCCATGTACATGTGACATACTTTGTTATATTTGTTTGATTTTTTAAAGGATTGGCTTTACTCACTAATAAGTTATGACCCAGTTTGGAAAGCAATCCGGGCAAAGATTGCATTCATCACTCAGTGAGAAGAGAGTAAATTGTTTCTGTGAAAGCATATTAGGTACCTTTTTATCCTGTAACAAACCATGCCAAAATCTATTGGATTAAAGCAACCACTGTTTTATTTATCCTGTAAGTCAGCAGTGTAGGCTGGGCTCAGCTGGGACAGCCATCTCTGTTCCACGTGACAGAAAGGGCTCACTCGTGTGTGTGGTCAGTGAGCCCACTCGCATCTGGCTATCGGAAGAGCCAGGAGCGCTGAGCCAGCCGTGTGTAGCTGATCATCCAGTAGCCTAGCTGGGCCCTGTCACGGCGTGGCCTCAGGGTTCCTAAGAGCAGCAGGAGAGGGCAAGCCCCAATACGTAAGCACTTTTCAAGTCTCTGCTTGCCGTACGTTTATCATCGACCAGTTGGCCAAAGCAAATCATACGGCTCAGCCCAGAGTCTGTGTGGAAGGGGACTGCCCAGGAGAGTGGACACAGAGAGGGAAGTTGCTGTGGGCATTTTTTAAAAATAATCTGCCACAGACAGGGTAGAAGCCTTACATGAGAACTGGGCCAATTAGTTCTAATTCTTCCTTGTTAGGGGTTTTTTCCTTAGGTTCATTTTGTAACTTTAAAGTAGAAATATGTACATATAGAATATTTCAGTTATGATGAGCTACAACTAGATTCCACTAAACACTTTAGTTTTATTTAGGTCATAAGGTAGGTGTAAACTTCAGAAGTTAATTTGCCATAATTTGTAACAACAAAAGTGTGACACTTATTTTTAATAATTATTTTGACCAAATTTTTGCCAACTGTGTTACCTCCTATTTTAACAAATGTCAAATTATTCAGTAGGGCCCTAGCCGGTTTGGATAGAGCATTGGCCCTTGAACTGAAGGGTTGAGGGTTCAATTCTGGTCAAGGGCATGTACCTTGGTTCCAGTCTCGATCCCCAGCCCTGGTTGCGGTGCATGCGGGAGGCAACCAATCAATGTATCTCTCTCACATCGAGACGTTTCTCTTGTCTCTCCCCCTCCTTTCCACTCTCTCTAAACATCAATAGAAAAATATCCTCAAGTGAGGATTAACAGCAACAAAAATTGTTCAGGAGGTGTTTTTAAATTTAGGTGATACTCATGACAGTTGAGTGTTTCGAGTGTTCTATTATCTTTCTTTGTAGTTATTCATTGTTGGATATCTGCTCTGTGATTTCCAGTAGGGATCATGCATTTCATGCCAATATTTAGGAATTTATAGTTAAGTTTTTCTTTGTTTTCACTTTTTGTAATTTTCCATATCTCCGGCCTTAATTATTCTTATTAGATGGTGTTTAAAACATCTCCTGTCGGTGTATGTAATGTTCTCTCCCTGCTGCCTGATAATCCAGATAATCTTGCATGTAGCTCCAGGCCAACTTGGCCTTCACCCTGCTGCCTCTAAAATTAAAATAAAAAGTTCTCCCTAGTTGGCCTGCTGCTACTTTTGTTTAACAGACGATTAAGTACCCTATTTCCAGGCTGAATGTAATCTCTTCATTACAGGCTGGAGTTGTTCGACTTGAATTCCGTTGCCACGGAATTTTGTCTGGAGCATTGTGAAGGGTGCCTGGGGACAGTGCCCACAGTGTTCATCAGTGTAGGTGCAGGAGGAGACAAGCTGAGACGTAAAAGTGGTTAGAACCTCCGCTGTACCCACACGCACAAAACAGTAAAGGTCGTGTAGTGCCTTCAGGTCTTAGAGCTTTTGCCAACAAGCAGCAGAGCAGTGCTCAGCAGTGTCAGCCCAGAGCCATACTGCATTGTGTTTGGATCTATTCTGAAATAACTTACTCCTCTTCAACACTGGGGCGGTTTAGCTAACTCCTCTGAACCTTAGTTTGCTCCTCTGAAGACCGGAGGAGTTAGCAGTGGTACTTTTTTGGTGGGTGTAGTAGTGGGAGTTGAGTTATTGGGGTGGAGGCTTGGAGTGGTGCGTGGCAGGCACATAATAAGTGCTCAGCCAATTAGCTTATCACCATCATCACTATCGTCACCACCACCATCAACAAACCTCTCCTGCTCTTACCCCTTCCAGTTCACTTTCTACCCAGCATTCAGGATGATCCTTTAAAAGTATCATCAGATCATGACACTCAACTGCTTAAAATCCACCTCGTTCTACTAAGAGTAACCACCTGCTCC